>JAWDJD010000007.1:4252500-4452500 GCA_035047305.1 Bradypodion pumilum
GGTTGTTGTTGCGTGCCATCAAGTCACATCCAGCTTATGGCAATTCTATGGTCTCCAGAATGTCCTATCCTCTGCAGCTCTGCTCAGCTCTTGCAAACCCAAACCTGTGGATTCAGTCAGAGAGTCAATCCATCTCCCATTTGTTCTTCCTCTTTTCCTGCTGCTTTCCACCTTTCCTAGCATTACGATCTTTTCCAGAGAGTCTTTCCTTCTTCTCATGACGTGTCTAAAGTTGGACAGCCTTAACTTCATCATTTCCATCTCCAAATTAGACTTGATTGGCTCTAAGACCCACTTGTTTGACTTTTGCTCATTGCACTTGTATTCCACCCATCTGGGAGCTATTCCCACTCTGGCAGTTTAGGATATACACAAAGCTTCTTCCAGCACCATATTTGAAATTAATCATTTTTTTAAAGCTTTCTTTATTATCTAACTTTTGCATCTGTATATAGTGAAAAGGAACACAGGTGTGTGAATGAGCTTGGTCTTGTTCTCCAATGACACATGCTTACACTTCTTGATCGTTCTAATTCCTTCAGTGCTGCCTTTCTAAGTCTCATTCTTATTCCGATTTCTTGACTGCAAGCTCCATTTGTACTGATCACTGAACCAAGGCGTACAAAATCTTTCAAAACTTCATTTGTCTACTTTAAAGTTGTACCATTCTGTAAATCATAATTTTAACAATGTGAGCTACTCAGAGTGGGAATGTATCCCAGATGGGCAGGGTATAAATCAAATCAAATCAAATCAAATCAAATCAAATCAAATCAAATCAAATCAAATAAATAAATAAATAAATAAATAAATAAATAAATAAATAAATAAATAAATAAATAGTGTCTTCTAAATTTTCAACTGCAGCCTTGCTTTGTCACTTTCTTCTATCTTTCCCTAAAAGTTTTTTCAAGTTATTGTTGGTTTCTGACAGTAATATAGTGCCACATCCTGAATTATGGATCCTCCTTCCACCAATTTTCACTCTTTCTTCATCTAAACTTGGTCTGAATATTGCCAGTGTGTTTTGTTATCGATATTTGTTAGTATATTCTTGCTAGGATTCTGACAGAACACATTTGGACTGGACTTTGAAAGTGCTCTCCAAGGTGCTGAAACCATTTATGGCGTCACGTTCACAGCACCTCATATAGTTCATATATGTATGTATGTGTGTGTGTGTGTAGCTCTCTCTCTCTCCATATATATATATATATATACAAGCCCAAGTCATTGCTCTTGCTGATCAGAGCTTCTGGGAATTGAAGTTCAGAACAGCTGGTGTGCCAAGGTTTGCCATCACGGGTCTATTCTATTACCATAGCACAGGGATTCTCAACTTGTGGCCCATCAGCCTAATGCAGCCCATGGCACCATTACATGTGGCCCTCCACTGCTTCCACCACACCAGGAAGTGCCATGTGGTGGAGGAAGGGCAAAATGGCCCTCCGGCCCCTGATGCTGTCTGAGGGAGCATGACCCGGCCCCTGGCTTTAAAAGGTTGAGCACTCCTGCCATAGCAGGATAACCTGACCAGACCCCATGTCTGCTGAACATTTTAATTGACATGATCCTGTTTTAATTATAGGGAAGACTATGCTATTCTCCATTCTGAACACAGAAGGTTTCGTGGCAGGAGGTACCTATCAGAGGTTCCCAAAGCTCAATCGTAGGACACCGAGCTTCTTGATTCAAACAACACAGTTTACTACCGTCATGTTCAAACCATGTGCTGCTCCAGAACTGCAGCATAGAACAAAGCTGTTTTCCAGGATATGTTTTTGTCCATCCCAACCTGTTTCCATTCCCCTGTCCTTGTTTACTTTCTTTATATTTTAATGCTACAGGGTCCCGTTCCCCCCCACCGCAACCACCCACCCACCCCGCCCAATTTCTCTCTAAGCCTGTTGGACAAATTAAATTGTAAGTGTATAATTGTGGCCGGCCTCTCTGTATGTTGTGCAGTTGCCGTGAAGATTGGGAGGCGGATTAAGCTGTTCTGGAAATCCATTTTCATCTGAGGTTTTAATACCTTTGGACCTGGTGGCTTAGGATCTTAGGAGTCTGGCTGCCGGTTTCTCACTGCCGCTTTATACAGTAATTGAAATGTGTGTTTGGGGCGAAGGCTACCGTAATTCCAAGATTACGCGCTCCCCTCTGGGCTTCTGTGTCTCTCTGTGTGTATGTGTATGTGTGTGTGAGAATTGACATAGTGAAAGCATGTATGAGCCCTATGGTTTAGCTTCTCTCATCATCACACATGAATGAGAAGACATTCATTAATATCACCCTTTTTAAAAAATATCATGTCAGAAACACACAAAGGTGCTTTCTGGGTTGGAAAGGTTATTGCTGGAGAAACTCCACTCAGGGGCTGCCCGAATGAGGCTCCTTTCATGTCCCCAAGATCTTTTCCCACTGAAGTGGTCCCTATTGATCGACTTGCAATTTCTTGCTTTCAAACTGCTAGGTTGTCAGGAGCTGGGGCAGAGACAAGCACTCATTCTGTCATGCAGCACTTGAGTCTTGAACTGCCAATTTGCCGACCTTCCAGCTAACAAGGTGAACTTCTTAACCACGGAGCCACCAAAGTCCCATATTAATATCACCTAATTTGGGGGCTGTGGTGGCTTAATGGTTAAGAAGCTCATCTTGTTAGCTGAAAGGCTGGCAAGTTGGCAGTCTGAGACCCGGGTACTGCATGACGGATTGAGCGCCTGTCTCTGTCCCAGCTCTTGGGGACATTAAAGGAGCCTCATTTGCGTGTTCCCTGAGTAGAGTTTCTTCTGCCAAAATATTTTCAACCCAGAATAATTTCTGACACCAAATTATTATTATTATTATTATTATTATTATTATTATTATTATTATTATTATTATTATTATTATTATTATTATTATCATCATCATCATCATCATCATCATCATCATCATCATCATCATCATCATCATCATTATTACATATCTTGCATTTAATGTGTTTCCAAGTACAGTAAAAACCCTACTTATGAAAAAAAGTCTGTTCCGTAGGCTTTTGCGTAAATTGGTTTTTTACGTAACTCGAAGCAAACCCATAGGAAAAATGAAATTTTTATATAAATCAAAGCAAACTCATAGGGAAATAAATCTTTATGTAACTCAAAGCAAACCCATAGGAAAAATAACCTTTATGTAACTCGAAGCAAACCCATAGGAAATCGTGTAACTCAGGACATGGTTTTAGCACAAAATCATTATGTAAGTCAAATTTTATGTAACTCGAGGCATATGTAAGTCAGGGTTTTACTGTATTTAAAGCACATATATTCTCTTCTTTTTATATCAAACCTCTAAACCAGTGGTGCCTCACAGGGGGGACTTCAATTCCCAGATGCTTAACTCAGTCCATTGGCTGATCAGTGCTTTGGGGCATTAACTTAGGCTTCTGGGAATTGAAGTCCAAAAGCCAAAGATTGGAAAACACCGGTCTAAACTATGATTGCCTCTGTACACAAAGTCTGGGAGGTTAAATCCAAGAATCAGTGGATCACATAAGATTCCTACTAACCTAATCAATTGGAGACTCCCCACCTTATATTGTAGTTATAATGATGCTTTACCCTAGCCTCGCACATTGGTGGGAGGTATTTTTCTCAGAGTATGGCTAGATTGCCGTTCTGTCAACACTGCAAGCCACTTTCAACTCCCACAATTAGCTCTTTGTACTGTTTCAGAAACTGCCCAAATCTTTGTGAATGGAGATGGCCAAGAGGTATAACAACAACAGCAACAACAATATGGGTTGTGGGAACACAGAGCTGAAAATGTGGTTGAGAAGGAGGAGGATGGTGATGAAGTCCTTGGGGAGAAAGAAGCTCAAACACTAGTCATTTAAAAAAAAAATGTAATAAACTAGTTTATATGGCAATCCCAGCTTGCAGTCAGGCGGAAGAAAGAGAGACAGGAGAAGATCATGAGATATCAGGAGCTGAGAACAGAAGTATAGTAACTTTGGAAGTGATACCCAACAGTGATACCAGCAGTGATAGGAGTGTTGATAGGCATCCCAAAAGAGTGGAGCAAACATCTGAGCGCAATTAGCATTGATAAGATCATGATAGAAGCCATTCAAGAGATTAGCACTACCAGGTACTACATTAACTGGCGATAACTCTTAGGTCTTGGACGGGAGAAGTGGTGTTCCAAAACTCCTGTCAAAACATCTGGTCCATAGTGTACACCCTCATGTATGCACTGCACATCAGAGCAAAGAGAGCTGTTTTCAGATTTAATTGTCTGAATGACCGTGGGTTTTTTCCCCCAACACCAAAGAGTTCATTTAAAGCACGAGTTCTCAACCTTTTAAAGCCGGGGGCCGGGTCATGCTCCCTCAGACAGCTTTGGGGGCCAGATGGCCATTTTGTCCTTCCTCCACCACATGGCACTTCCTGGTGTGATGAAGGCGTTGGGGGGGGGCACATGAAATAGTGCCACGGGCCGCATCCGGGCCACAGGTTAATAATCCCTGATTTAAAGAATTAAAGGGCAAGTTTAAGAGAAAGTCAAAAGTATATCACTCCTTCCCCATCTAGGATGGAATGGATTCATGCTTGCTAGTGGATGTTGGGATGATAAACTTAACTAGATGATGTAAAAAGACACCTGACTAGGTGGGTGGGTGGGTGGGCAGGCAGGTAGGCAGGCTGGCAGGCAGATAGATAGATAGGTAGATAGATAGATAGATAGATAGGTAGATAGATAGATAGATAGATAGATAGATAGATAGATAGATAGATAGATAGATAGATAGATAGATAGATAGATAGATAGATAGATAGATAGATATTGATTAATCTTATGACCTAGTAGTACTGTACTGTATATGCATTTTACCTCCTGTGTTGCTCTGTCTGAGAAGAAAAAGGATTGCAGTACATTCTTTTTGAGCTCACCTTTGTAATGACCGACTGACATACCGAGCCTCCCACATGCGTGTAAATTTTAAATCCCACCCAATTGGATGTCTCAGCTCAGCTCATCTAAACTTATTTCTTTGGAAAACATTGGCTAGTCACAGTAAATCAGGTGATAATGTTTGAATTCTGCCATTTTTGTGCATTTCACTCTTTCTCCATACAGGGGCCAGCTGGTAGGGGCAAAGCAGGTCAAAGAATTGGCTATAGGAAGTAATTAAGAAACCTAGAGATTTAGAGTTTGCTGTGACTTTGGGATATCTTGTTCTTGTTCTTGTTCTTGTTCTTGTTCTTGTTCTTGTTCTTGTTCTTGTTCTTGTTCTTGTTCTTGTTCTTGTTCTTGTTCTTGTTCTTGTTCTTGTTCTTGTTCTTGTTCTTGTTCTTGTTCTTGTTCTTGTTCTTGTTCTTGTTCTTGTTCTTGTTCTTGTTCTTGTTCTTGTTCTTGTTCTTGTTCTTGTTCTTGTTCTTGTTCTTGTTCTTGTTCTTGTTCTTGTACCACTACCACTACCACTACCACTACCACTACCACTACCACTACCACTACCACTACTACCACTACCACCACCACCACCACAACCACCACCACCCCTTTGGGATGTAGCAATATTATGTCTCTCTCCCAGAGCTTCTTTCTTCTATGGTACACTTGTTGAATGGTTCAACAACAACAACAAAAACATGAATCAGGCTCAAGTCCATTTTTTTCCTATGTCACAAGTGAGGGAATCATAAGACTTGAACAGGTCCAGGCATTGACTAAATATTGACCAAATATTTGTCCTAGCCATAGCACAGTACTCAAGATACATTAAACAACAAAAACATTAAGTCTCTCGATTAAATCTAAATAAAAAATATAAAATCTGCTCTGTCGGTTCTAATGATCTCAAACAATCCTAGTTGTTTTTTAAGCAGCTAATTTCCTTTGTGTCTCTGTGTTTGTCTTTGGGTGGGTTATCTTCTATAATGCTTCTTTATTGTGACACAAAACTTTCAGATTAGCAGTGGATCAGTGGGTTAAAGCACTGTGCACGGAGACCAAAAGGACTGGGTACGATTCCTTGAGAGCTGCATGACAGGGGACAGGAAAGGAGCCTCATTCAGGCCTCCACTGCAAAAATCCTTTCAACCCAGAGTAATCTCTGACATGAAAACACACACCCCTTGAGAATGAAATACAGTGGCAGATAATATGTTGTTGTTCAGTTGCACAGTCGACTCTTTGCGACCCCATGGACCATCGCTCTCCAGGCACCCCTGTCCTCCACCATCCTCCTTAGTCCACACAGCCCCGTGCCCATTGTGTCTACAATACCACCTAGCCATCTAATCTTTAGCTGTCCCCTTCTTCTTTTGCCCTCCACCTTCCCCAGCACCAAGGCCTTCTCAAGTGAATCCTCTCTTCTCATTTGATGTCCAAAATACTTCAACTTCATCTTTGTTATTTGTCCTTCTAAGGAGCACTCAGGGCTAATCTCTTCTAATATTGACCTATTTGTTCTCCTCGCTGTCCAGGGGACTCTCAAAACTCTCCTCCAGCACCACATCTCAAAGGCATCTATTTTGCTTCGCTCAGCCTTTCTAATGGTCCAGCTCTCACAACCATACATTACCACCGGGAATACCATTGCTTTGACTATGCGGACCTTTGTTTGCAGTGAGATGTTTCTACTTTTCACTATGTTCCCCAGGTTTCTCATAGCCTGTCTCCCAAGAATGTCATGGCTGCAATCTCCATCTGCAGTGATCTTTGATCCTAAGAAAGTAAAATCTGTCACTGCTTCTACTTCTTCCCCATCTATTTCCCAGGGACTGATATGGCCTGTTGCCATTATCTTGGTTTTCTTGATATGGAGTCTCAGGCCAGCTTTTGCAAACTCCTCTTTCAACCTAATCAGGAGCTTCTTTAGGTCTTCCTCACTTTCTGCCATTAAGGTGGTATCATCTGCATATCTCAAATTGTTGATGTAATATACAGGCCATTAAAAAAAAAATTGAGCATTAAAAAAAATCTTCAGTTTATTTTATGTTACACAGTTTGGAAAGCAGTTTCTTTGATTTATCAGCTCAACAGTGACCAGATCCTCAGATCTCTTCTAGAGATGTTTTATCATTGTAAAAAAAAAGAGGGTGGGGTGTGTGTGTGCTTTTTTTTTTTGCACCCCCTGACTTCTTTTACACAATAGATGATTTGTTTTTCTCCTTCAAAATTTCTTCCCCATTTCTGTTTCCAAGAAAAGGAAAAGCAATCAACTATTTAAAAGGGGAAGCAGGGATGTTACATTAGCAGATTATTATAGGGCTTCTCTATGTCTGAGGATTGTGTGGAGTGAATTGGTTGTAAACTCTTGCATGGTTTACTTGCCAGAGCTTGGGAAAGTTACTTTTTGTTCTGGACTATAACTGCTGGTTGTGGATTCTAGGAACTTTAGTGTAAAAAAGACAGCGAAAGAGATTAGGACCCCCACGATCTCAGAAGGCATTTCCCCATCTCCAAAACTAAAAGTGCTTTCTTGAGAATTCAGTTGTTTGCTTGGTTGGCAACAAACCATCTTGTCAGCAAACTATGAGATAGAATCCGGCTCATTTACTGGTCTGCCACTTACTGCCAGAAACATGCACCGATGAGGATTTAAGTTTGGCCAACAACAAAGGCCAAGAAAGTGGCTTCATTTGGGAAGTCCAGGGTTTGACCGGGACACGAAAAGAAGCAGCAGCAGCTAATTATTTCCCCAGGACTTTTTAGAAGATCTGCTGTGCCTCTGGTTCAGACGAAGGTCTACTACAGGGGTTTGCAACCCATGGCCCATGGGCCGGATCTGGCCCCTGGCACCAAATAATCTGACCCACAACCTTGTTCCACGCCCACCCGCCCCGGAATCGGGCGTGGACTCATTTACAGCCATTGTAAACACATTTATGACAGCCGTAAATGAGTCTGCGGCCATCGTAAACACGTTTATGGCGGCCACGGATGTGTTTTACGGCAGCTTTTACAGCAGGGGGAACCACCAGTCCAGCCTGCTCAGCTGTTTGAGTGGGTACGGTCCGGCCCACGGCTGAAAAGCATTGAGAACCCCATGGCTACCGAGTCCACTCCTGTTTCCAAGAATCATAAGTGATTTGAAAGAACATGCTTGCCCACTAGAAACATGGCCACCTGTAAGGGACACAAAGCCTTCTGCTTGTCCATATGGGTCACGTCAAGCGGGTCCCGGGCAGAAGCACCTGTCGGATCCTTCCTTCCATAACCCAGCTATTCAAGGCACCAGGGACCTGAGACGCACCCGGCCCCACATCCTACGGCCAAATCTAATCCAATGTGTGTCACTACTGAAACCTCTTCCTCGGGAGCGTGGTGCGTTCACATCCTTCAAGGCCCCGCTTTCCCTCCACCATACGGTCCCTCCTTTAATCCGTACCCTGTTCTATTCCAGGGCTGGGATTTTCAATTAAGGATACTTACCGTGTCCCCCCTCCCACCCCCTCCTCCTGCTGCCATTTCCCTAATGAGGGGTGGCTGGTGGTAAATTAATTGTGCTGACAGTGTGACCCTAATCCGCCTGTGTATTATAATTATAAGAGCCGAGAGGGTGTGTGTGTGTGTGCGCGCGCGCATGTGTGTGTGTGCAGGGCAGGCTGAGGAAAAGACCTTGGTTATTTCCAGACTTCTGCTTTGTAATTAACTAGCACGTGGCATCGTTAGGCTGAGGATTACAAGAGCCTTTTATTTATTTCCTTTTGACTCATTAATTTCCACCAACCAACCCCCACCTCCTCCAACTTTGGCTGATTAAAAAGTTCCTTGCGCGGCGATCTTTTTAAAGAGTCTCTGGCCCACCTTTGCCCTGACCAGCCTGTTGTCCATCCCTCTTTTCCCAGGGATGGATCTTGGCCACTTTGTTTTGCCCTGGTGGGGGAATTAATGTTAATTAAAAGTGCATTGTTTTCGACGCTTCCTGGATTACTGTCCCTGGAATATTCCTTTCCCCGGCCTCATTTTAAGTGTATTAGCTTAAGGGGAGAGCACAGGCAAGGATCCAATTAGGAAATGGGACTCCGAAGTCTACTCTAAGCAAGATGGGAGCTCTTTCACACATGCACTTCCAAGTGACTATATGCAGGCAAGGCATGAGAAATTGGTTCCAGAGGGCCACAATGGTGCACTTTGGCACTCCAGGTGTTCTTGGACTTCAACTCCCAGAAGCCCAATCCATCATTAACCTGCTTGGTAGCAGAACCTATACGCATGAGGCTGGAGGTAGAAACTTTGACATCTCTAACTGTATGTCTGGCAAACCTCTTAACTTGCAACTATAAAGCAGCGCAGTGGTTCAACTGCTGTCCTAAAACAAAAAGGTTGTGAGTTTGATTTTGACCAGGGCTCAAGGTTGACTCAGCCTTCCATCTTTTCGAGGACAGTAAAATGAGTAAATGAGTACCCAGCATGTGGGGTGGGGGGATGCTAATTAACCTGTGAACCACTCAGAGAGTGCACTATGGGGTGGTAGGTATATAAGTGTGATAGCTTTGCTTCTTAATGTGTTACAACTGCAAGTCCCATCATCCCCAGCCAGCATGGCCAAAGGGGTTAGAAACTCACATATCCGGAAAGCATCAGGTCCGGGGACAGACGTAGCTCTCTCCAGTGCCTGGATGGATTAATAATAATAACAAATGAGCCATTGTATACCCATGCAATCTTCACCCTTATACAGTATATTCAATCTAAGATGGTTAGGAGAAGCTTTACTGTTAGATACTCTAGATAAGGGGTTCCCAAACTAAGGTCCGTGGGCCATTTCCTATCTGCAAATGACTGCTTTAATATCCATAGGTAAATACAGCTTTCTGCTCCATCCAAGATCCACCCTCATTAGTTTTCTCCCATTAAGCTAATACACTTAATATAAGTCCAGAGAAAGGAATATTCAGCAAACATTAATCCAAAGACCACTGGATGTCTCCAACTCAACCATGTAGACAACACTGATTGTGCTCTGTGTGTGTGTGCGCGCGCGTGTGTGTGCATGCGTGTATGTGCGTGTGTGTGCGCGCTTTTATTATTTGAGTAATAATAATAAAATTCAGTAGGTTTCCAAGACAGGCAAGAGATGCGATACTCTTAAGAAATACTTCTCTTCTGCAATCTGCCATCATTAGCAAATTATGGTAATGATGGGAATTAGAGCAAGGAAATTAGAATGAATAATACAGGAAAAAGCTCAGTGGTTCGATTCCCTACTGTGCCTCATGGACAGGATCTGGAGCATAGCAGGGGTTCCCAACCTACGGCCCATGGCACAATTTCACATGGTCTGTGTCACCGGAAGCAGAAGCAGATGCATTTACAGCTGCCATAAATGTATTTATGGTAGCCTCAGATGCGTTTTACAGCAGCATTTACACCAGGGCAAAACATGTGCCCGGGCTACTCAGCTATCCGTGTGGTGTGTGTGTGTGTGTGTGTGTGTGTGTGTGTGTGTGTGTGTGTGGTCTGGCCCATGGCTTAAAAAGATTGGGAACCCCTGCTCCATAGAGTCCCTATCAGCTCTGCGGTTCTGAGATTGTTGTTGTTGTTATTATTAAATATTGACCATTGCTTTTGGAGGTTTGTGGGTATTGAAAAGCGGAGTGATTATTTGCTTTCTGCTCTCATTGAAAAGGTACGTTCTTCCAAGCGTAGAGTTGGTATCTCATCATAAACAAAAGGATTACTGTATAAGGTGAATCATGGCTGTGTTTTAAGTTTGGTTACGAAGTGAGTTCTCTGAATCCGCGACCTATTCCGTGTGCATGGTTTGGTACTGCCGAGTGTAACCTGAGAAAAGGATGGATAGGTTTTTCTGTTTGCAAGCTCATTTGTTCCCCCATGAGCTGGATTTTCCCCTCTTTCCAGTTCAAAGCTGCAAACAATGTCTTCTTACATTACCAGGTGCTATTTCTGCGACCCAGCAATCTAAATTAAGAGTTTGAGTACTAAACCCAGGAGACATAGCGGGGAACTCCTTTAAGGATCTTACGACAGTAAAGCTGGACGAGGCCCTTGCTAGGTAAAGGTAAAGGTCGCCCTGGCTCGAAAGCCAGTTGTTTCCGACTCTAGGGTTCAGTGCTCATCTGTCTACAGCCAAAGAGTCAGCACTGCGTCTGCAGATGTTTCTGTGGACATGTGGCAGGAATGCTTCAGCACGGAATGCTGCTTACCTTCTCACCAAAGTGGTCCTAATTATCTACTTGCAGTTTCTTGCTTTCGAACTGCTAGGTTGGCAGGAACTGGAACAGAGACGGGAGCTCACTCCATCATGCAGTACCCGGAAATCGAACTCCAACCTTCCAGTCAGTGAGTTCAGCATCTTAACCACTTGAGCCACCACACAACACACACCCCTTAATAAGTCCAGCCCTTATCAAGGAGACTCAGTGTGGAATCGATCTCACCAACCTCTGGCTCCGTAGCCAGGTAGCCACACCACGGAGCTATCCAGCAGGATAGAATATTCTTATATACAGTGGTACCTCGCTTAAAGAGCATAATGCATTCCACGGAATTGCTCTTTAATTGAGTTTGCTCTTTAAGCAAAACACCATTTTAAGTGACCAATTGTGACTTCTGGAGCAGGGGGGGGGGGGGGAATTGCGAACCCTGATTTAGTTGTTAAGCAAGTTTTTGGTTGGTTTTAGTTGTTAAGCGAGGCACCCATTCAGAGAAAATCCTGCTCTTTAAGTGAGTTAGTCTCTAAGCGAGGCGCTCTTTATGCAAGGTTCTACTGTATTATTATTTAATAATAACATAAAATAATATTTTCTTTTAGTCTTCTGGGGCAAGCAGGGCAAAAAGGGAAACAGCTGAATCAGTTGAATGGAGGAAAGGCATTAAATCATGTCAGCAAACTGGTCATAATAATAGAGGTTTCATTAGGATTTTGGAAGATCTTGTTTCAAAATTCAAGGGGCAAAGTTATTGAACTTTGGTCTATAAGTGATCCTCTTTCTGCAGCTATAGGGAAAGAATAATTTTAACAATTTGGAATTAACACCCTGTTGACATGCAATACAAGCTAGGCTATAGGGGGTCGTAATCAACCTTACTCTTATTTTGCCAACATTTGCGTGATCAGCTGCTATCGATCAATAATAGATCTTCTGTGTTTCCGGTTTCTTGCCCATTTCAGTGTTATGCATTAACAACACTTAAGAGAGAAACTGGGTACGAAACGTGAAGTACAAAAGATCTACTATTGCTCAAAGTAGTTGAACACACTTGTCTGCTGAGCCAACAGGTAAAGCATCGACCCTAGAAACAGGTGATCAGACTTAAATTCCCTCTTTGGCCATAGAAACCCACAACCAGTGGTGGGCATCAGCAGGTTTGCACCAGTTCGCCAGAACCGGTAGCAGAAATTCTGGCTGGCCTCGCCCATCCAAGTTTTGAAATAAAGTAGTCCTAATTCACGTGCAGCACAAGGCTTTCCTCCTGGCTTCACCCACCATGCCATGCCCACAGTGTGGTAGTAAAAATTTTGGAGCCCACCACTGCCCACAACTATTGGTTTCTACAACTATGGAAAAATTAAAGCATTGGCTTGCCACTCTTTGATTCCAGTAGAACTAATTATGAGAGAGAGTGTCCCATTTTCCTTGCGGTAAGCTTGTGTTTCACAGAGGTTAGTGAGTTGACTCCTCCCAGAAAGGCCAAAACAAAAGTTTTTTTAGCAGGGAAAACTAGAAAATAAGTCCCCTTCCTGATAAATAGGGGCTGTTGGATGAATCACCATCAATAACAGGACATATCAGAGAGTGAACAAAACAAAAGGATAAAATATGTTTGTCTATCAACTGGTAATAGCAGAAGCTCCCTGGTTGATATTCAGATTTGCTGTGAGAACCAGGGATCTTTTGTGATTACCAGTTGTAAAAAAAAAAAAGCCACATTGATTTTTATACTTATCTGTTATGCTAGCCAACCATTGTGCGCCTCTGTACAGGACGTGTATAAAATGGTGCTATGAAGTCTCACTCTTATGTCTGTCGAAGTGGACTTGATCCACGAAAACTCCCATTAAAACACAGCACTTAGTCTTTAAAGGTTTTTTTTTGTCATTTTGTTTCGTATACTCTCTGATATGCTTGAAACACAGACTATCATGGCTACCACGTCAAAAACAACAGGAGCGCTGTCCTTGGCAAACCCATCATTTCCCTATGGAAGTAGTTGTCATGTGGCCAACTGGATGGGCTCTCTACCCTAAGGCTGGAGCCCAGTTGAGTGGGAGCGGTGGTGGTTGAGTATTTTGGGGAGCCACAGGGCATGTGCCTCCATATTCAATGGAGCATCTGCCCCTTTCCACAGCTATTCTGGATCTCCGGATCTCCTCACATGGCCCACGGAGGACTCAAAGTGCCCCAGTCTCCCCTCATGTGGAGAGGTCATCAGAACTAATTACGGTCGACATTTGGAGGGGTGGATTACCGACATGCTGTCAGCAGGGTGGACATCTTTGCTTAATGTCACCTCAGCCATATTGCCCCCCCCCTCTCTTCCACCCACCCCCACCCCCACCCCACCCCCTTTCCTCCCTGCCACACTCCCGGATTAGTCGCTGAAATATAGACCATGACAGCTGACATCACCACCGTCCTTCCTTAAATCTTCCACATTTGGGTAGCACCTACCTCTTCTTTCTCTTTCTCCTCTTTCTTTCGATCTTTCCCCCCTCCGCCTCTGGCCACGCACACACTCTCTCTATCTCTTTCTTCGTGGCCCCCTACAAAGTCCACGCCACGCCGCGCCGCACCAAGGTGAGACGCTCACAGGTCTGTGAACCAGCTTTCCTACCTTCTCTTTTTTTCCCCCTTAACAGGAGATATATGATTATTCGCAACTGATCCAGCTTTAGAGGGGTTTAGCTCCCTTGATAAAATTATATCTAATGATTTAAAGTCCTTACCCTTGTAATGCAGCTTGGGTCGGCTTTATCACGCTTAATTAAAAGTGCTGACAGAGGGTTGGAAGGGCCATTTTTTAAAATTCCCTCTTCCTCAGGTTGTGATGGAGATCTATATTTTGGGGAGGCGGGGGGTTATCGGGGAGGTGTCAATTTCTTTTTATCTCTTGGGATGGGAAAAGTGAACCAGTACATCCATGGAATCGGGGAAATTTTGCCAGAAACTTAGGATGGTGTTGCGCAACTGTGTTGATCAATCATAGCATGAAAATAATGATTTATCAAGATAGAGGAAGGGGTTTCACGTTTTAACATACAAGGGACTTTGATGGGCAACGTTATGTGTCATTCTTATGGCTACTGGAAAAACTGAATTGATTTTGGAACTGGCAGCCTGTTGATATGCACCATGCTATCCTATGCGGAGGGCAAAGGCACTTATAAAACTTTGCGCAGTCTCATGAATTTTCTATGAGTCAACAATAATTTTGCCTCTCCTTCCCTCTTGTCCATCGGTGGTCCTAGCAAAGAGCCGGTACCTATAGCATTTGAGTCTGGAATCATGGTAGTTGAGCTATACTTTCGATTCTCTTCACATACATTTGAAGCCAGGCAGGTCTTTTTTAGTCTTTCGGTGAGTTTTGGATTCTAACGCGAGACAACTTGTATCCTATCGTAATGGTTGCAAAGTTTCTAGCTCATTTAAGTGGTGTTATTGACATGTAGACACATACACACCAGGGGCGGGTCATCTGAAACTCAATTTTTTTGGCCTTTTCCAGAAGAAAAGTTGATGTATGGTGTCAATGCAAGACTCTGATCAAAAACAGCCAACAATGTTTGCTACTATGCAGTAACTTCATTTTCTGAATGGGAAGGCCCCCTACTGATGTCTGTCTGCTGGATCAAGTCATTTTTGCTAGAATCTTTCATCTCTCCTCCCCTGGGCATCCCAAAACATGTGGCTGAGAAAGAACAGGTATTTGTTGCCATATCTCAGACAGGGACTGGAGGAATGTCCTGATCAAACTAGGGTTGGATACCTGAGCGCATGGTTAGAGTTTTGCTGAAAAGGTCGGTATTATATCTGGCCTTGCAACACCTGTAGGCATTTCTTCATCCATGTAGCTCCTCCTGGCTGGTGCTACAGGGACAAGTAGTTTAAATTTCTACTTTCTACTTGTAGGGCTGTTTCAGTAGACTTAAAACATGACAGTGGTTTTCGTAACGGATGCAATGAAGTTAAGGCAATGGACGCCACAGCTTAAATCTGCAAGAAAAAACGTTTGATTCCAGTCATTGGTTTAAATCACATTTCCCACCGATACCATTTCATGTGTTTTCTAAACAGCGATGCATCTCTAAACCATGTTAAATTTACAAAAAAAGGTAAACTTTGTTTCTACCATTTATTCTTATATCTGGGCTTTATGCCTTTGTATTGCTTCTCCTTTATTTTTAACCTAATAATAATAATTTTGTGTCAGAAATTATTCTGAGTTGAAAGGATTTTTGTGGAAGAAACGCCGCTCAGGGAACACCCAAATGAGGCTCCTTTCATGTCCCCAAGAGCTGGGACAGAGACAGGTGTTCAATCCATCATTCAGTACCTGGGTCTCGAACTGCCGACTTGCCAGCCTTCCAGCTAACAAGGCGAGCTTCTTAACCAATGAGCCACTGCAACCCTTTAACCTACTGAGGGAATGCTTTCAAAATATTGACAGAAGAGTCTGTATTTCTTTTTTTAACTCATAACTCTCTGTGAAGTTAAGCAGGGACATACGACAATCTATATGCGGGACGTTATCCTATGATTCTCAGTTATTCTGTGATTCCATGGTTTGTCTTCTGGTTTGTTTTCCAGTGGTGCTTCTGTTTTATTCTGCCTCCGTCCAGCTCCAACCTCATAACACCAAAGCAGGGAATTAAAATGAAATGGCCATTTTCTCCTAGATTGAAGGATATTCTGATGATTACTGCCTTGACTAAAACAGCTGATTTTCTTCCATCACAAATGAAATATCTTTTGTTTCTATCAATTGAAAGCAACAGGGCTTAAGTTATTTCTAATTAACATATGTCTCATAGATTTCAAATAGGTCTGCTCTGGTGGTAACATAGCAAGTATATATATTTATAAATGTGACTATAATTAATTTCTCATATTTGTTGTTCAACCACATATAAAAAGCCTCCTTCGATTTAATGCACCTGCCATATGCTAAATAAATAGAGGCATGGGTTCATTCTGGAGGTACAACATCCTGGTTGCTTAATATTAACTTGGTGAATATGGCATTAACAAATATTTAAAAATCAATTTAAGTTAGGAAAAAATGAAACATTAAACTCTGATACAGTGTGTTGTTTTTTGGGTTGTTTTTTTAGTCATAGGTTTTGCCCAATTTGCCCCATGGGACAACTTACAAACATTGGTGATTCTGTTTAAGTGACGCGCAAGCTGTCTTCAGGGACCTATTTATAGTCTCTGAGAGTTAAGCCTCCGTGCCTTCCACATGAATCATTTATTCCAACTATCACCTGATGTTCCCTAATTCTGACCACCACTAGTTTCATGCACACTATTCTTCTCCCCACTACAGTTTGGGAGTTGGAATTAATTCCTTTCTTCTCTCCTACTACCAAATCCTTATGCAAAGTCTTTCTTTCAAATGTGTCCTCTGTTTGAAGAGCCATGCTCCTGGTGTTGTCATTATGTGCCCTCGAGTCGGAAGTGACTTAGAATGACCTTAGTAGGGCTTTCAAGGTAAGTGAGATATTTAAGGGATGTTTTACCAGTTCCATTCCCCCAGTGAGTTTCCATAGCTGAAGAGGGATTCAAACCCAGGACTCCTGAGTCCTAGTCAATCACTCTGGCTACCACAACATACTGGCATTGGGTTTAATGCTAACAGTCCCTAAAAGAGGGGAATCAAGGACCTCAGCAGTGTCCTTACACGATGAGTAGCACCTGGACAGCAGATTCAGTGTACACAAATATAATCTGGCCATAGTCGTCGCCACTCCAACAAGCACCATTGCAATGTTGCTTAGTTTATAACCAAAATGGTGAATCTTGGCACTCCAGGATTCTTGGACTTCAATTCTCAGAAACCCAAGTCAGCACTCATGCTGATCAGGGCTTCTGGGAATTGAAGTTCAAGAACATCTGGAGTGCCAAGGTTCACTATCACTGGTTTATAAGCATAATTATTCAGTCTGCATCTGTACATATAAATTAGCAGCTTTATGCAGATCAGTGTGTCATTCTTTGAATTTTCATTGGCGACACTGTCTTCCTTCGTGGTGATCTATGTGTGACCACCCTATCCCAGTGATGGCCAACCTTGGCTTTAGGTGTTCTTGGACTTCAATTCCCAGAAGCCCAAGTCTCTGTGAATCCACGCAAATGGGTTTACTATGCATACACATATGCACAGTAAAGCGATTCATGTGGATTCACAGAGACTTGGGCTTCTGGGAATTGAAGCCCAAGAACACCTGCCGTGCCAAAGTTCACCATCATGGCCCTATCCAAATAGCTCCTTCCACACTGGGAGAGGTCTTAGAGAGAAGTTATCTCCTGGTGGCATATTTGTGGGCTGGAAACTTTTGACTCTGGACTAAGTAGAAATCATGTCTTTGGTAGGTGACCCAACATGGGCCAATGGACAACGTTCATATGAATATAATACAAGGCTGTCATGTAGAAACTCAACTCACTATTGGTCACCATTGAGGGTAGTAATGGGGAATTGTCTCAACAGAGAACAGGTCTTGTCACAAACACAGATGGGAGACATTATTTTGGGAATTGATATTCCTCAAATCCCCCTGCCAGCAATATGGCTGAGCAACTATGGAGGTTGTGGAACTTTTTAAAACCACTTTCCTGATTTACATACAGGTAATAGAAAATTATTTTGGTGAGAAATAGGTTTGATTCCTCAACTTTATTTGCCCGGGCACTTTGCAGTTGGAAATGATGCTCGCATGACTGTTGTGTGAAAACTCCACACACATTCATTGATCCCTTGTTGGGTTCTTTAGAATAGTAATCATAGATTGGTAGAGCTGGAAGGGACCCTATGGATCACTGAATTGGATCCTGGAAATGTCACGTGATCGTTTGTATCAATGCTAAAAAGTAATGGTCCAGTGTCATAGGTTGCTATAAGGATGACAAATACTGCTCCAATTATTTTATGTTGATTTAATACAACTCTTTCCATGTTTTTTTCTGGGTAAAAAGTACTCAGAAGAATTGAAGAGGTTGTGGAATTGGACATATTATACAATCCTTCACCAAGTTCTCCTCTTCTGAAGATGCTGTGGGATTCTGTAGCCTAGCTCTTCTCCTGGGAGGCATGATAGGGGATCAAACTCATGACCTCGGGTACATTAACTCACTAAGCTATTGTGCAACCAACCTAAACAGCTGTGTCACAAAACTACAACCCCTCCCCTCCCGATTTCCTCAACGTTCCCATAACAAATTCCTTTCAAAGGCCTCTGGAAGTGGTAGTTCTGCAAGAGGCCAGAAATCTGCGATAGATTTCTTGAGTGCTTCCAGTAAATATATATACTTTCCCAAGATTAGAGGAAGAGGGGGAAGCCATGACAATTAAACCAACATAAAATCCCACTTAAGGTTGTAGCATTGACACAAAGGACTATTGCACAGACCTTCACAGTAATGAGCATTCTTAGGTCAGGCCAAACATTATGGTTTGTATAGATGCTACTAACTGTTGCCACCACCTACCTTCCTCATAATATTGGGCAACCTTACAACTTCTGAACACCAGGTGTTGGAAGAACTGATAAGACCGTCTCTTTCTCCTATTAGTTTCTGGTTGGACTACTGTTAAGAGGAACGTGTAGTTTTGGACTTGCATCAGCTCAAAACAACACTACCTGGACCAGTGATGGTGAACTATGGCACTCCAGCTGTTCTTGGACTTCAATTCCCAGAAGGCCAATTCCCTGTGAATCCACACGAATGGGTTTTCTGTGTGTACATATAGTAAACCCATTGGTGTGGATTCACAGGGACTTGTTTTTCTGGGAACTGAAGTCCGAGAACAGCTGGAGTGCCAACGTTCACCCTTACGGACCTAGCTTATGATCAGCTGAGGAAAGAGTTTGCATTTTGGACTTATTGTGTCACTGTCCAATGTGAACTATTTCCAAGCGATCACACTACATACGTACAGGAGATCGCAAACCAGCTGAACCCTGACAAACGAAGGATCAGAGGTCGTAGCGATTTCTGCATGGGGATGGCTTGCTTTTAGGGACATCACTGGTGCAATTGGACATTATGTTTGCTTGCCCTTTTCTTGTAAACAGAAATGTTTTCTTGTAACAGAGATGATCAATAAACCCTAGAGTCAGATATGACTGGCTTTTGAGCAAAGGCGACTGTTACCTTTCTGGCCGTCTGATCACACCCTTGCTCCAAGCAACAGGTTTCATTACAACCAGTATGGACAGAACTCCTAGATCTCTTTAGTAAAGGTAAAGGTTTCCCTTGCTCGAAAGCCAGTCATATCCGACTCTAGGGTGCAGTGCTCATCTCTGTTTCTAAGCCGAAGAGCCAGTGCTGTCTGCTTCTGCAGACATTTCCATGGTCATGTGGCAGGCATGACTAGACACCGGAGCGCACGGAACGCT
The DNA here is from genome assembly GCA_035047305.1 of Bradypodion pumilum. Lineage (NCBI taxonomy): Eukaryota > Metazoa > Chordata > Lepidosauria > Squamata > Chamaeleonidae > Bradypodion > Bradypodion pumilum. Next base: position 4,272,074 of record JAWDJD010000007.1, read on the forward strand.
GTTACCTTCCCACCGAAGTGGTCCCTATTTATCTACTTGCAATTTCTTGCTTTCGAACTGCTAGGTTGGCAGGAGATCTCTTTAGGGAATGTGAAATAGCAGGATGGGGTAGAGATCCTCATAAGCAACCCATCACCTTTACCTGCTGCAACACAGTTAATGCCCAGATCAAACCAACAAGACCAACTTCTTGCCTTTCAAAAGCCAAAAGAGAGAGAAAATTCAGAATGCAAGACTATTTTGTTTGCTTCTCTTTTTCAAGTAAGTGAAGTAAAACAAAAAGTATGGTATAAAGTAACATGGGCAGCTGGTCTGTCGAATGCACTATTTAATAATGCAGTAATCATTGGACTGCTCTGTCCTCTTCTCCCCCTGCCAGGCCATCTGTTAGTGGCGTGATTAACCTTAGACTGCAGGTTCCTCGGGGCCAGAACCCCCTTTTTTCAACAAGATCTCTTTTTCCATCAAGCTTCTTGGGGAAATTGGCAATACATTAGCACAGGGTGTTTCCAGGTTGAATAGACAAGGGGAATTCAGAGAAGATGGGATGAAAATGAGATGACTTGGTATACAACAGGGGTGTCCAAATTATGGCCCACAGGCCAGATGTGGACCCTGACACCAATTCATACAGCCCACACCACCCTCATCACTCCCAGAAGTGGAAGTAAAATGTGCCAGTACGGGAGTGATGAAGGTGGCATGGCCCAGATGCATTGGTATTAGGGGCAAGATCTGGCCCATGGGCCATAGTTTGAGCACCCCTGGTTTAAGCAGAGAAAATGGCATCTTTAAAAAAATCCTGTTGCAAAACAGATTGCAAGGTGAATTTTACTTCCACTTCCAGTGGGAGGAACCACGTGACCGGCCCACTAAACCATGTGCCTGGCCCGCTAAACCACATGACTGGCCCACAGCCCAAAAACTTTGGGCACCCCTGGTCTAAGTGAAGGTCCTATTTGGGCATTTCTGTGTTTCAGTTCTCTCTCTTTCATGTCCTGATCAAACCCTGGACTGCCAAAATGAAGCCATTTTTCTTGGCTTTGTCGTTGCCCAAACCCAAGTCCTCATCGGTGCATATTTCTGGCAGCAATCGGCAGCCCAGTAAATCAGTCAAAATCTGTATCTCTTCTCATTCACACTGTGTTGTTGCCCACCAGCAGTCCCCATTTGAGCATGTTGGTCTTGCATTTAGGGATTCCAACCCTCAGCCTATCCAGGGTCCTCCAAGTGATGTAGGGGAGGTTGAGATCCTCAGCTATATCCTCCTTTAATGTAATTCCTTGTCCAATGAGCTCCTTCCTCCGTCTTCTAATTTGGTTTTGCTCTTGCGCACCCTCAAGAATGTTCGTTCTTGCCATAAAGCTCTTCCTGGATCTGAGCCGGCGGACTTGAGGCTCATATCAATTCAGAGAACATTGAGGATCCTTCTTTTGCTTAGTTCAGTTTTTAGTATCCTTTATTAACTGACGAGTCATCCAACCATGTCAGGTTAAAATGTGGTAAAAATGCATTAGATAAAGTATGATTACAAAAGAAGACACACATCCCAACAATTATAGACCCATAAGCCTTATTGATATGACCGTTAAGATGTGCGTGGAACATCTTTTGAGGGGAAATAGAGGTGACTGAAGAAAAATATATTAGTAGAAGAACAGGCCAGGTTTAGACCTGGATATTCCACATCAGACGACTGTTTTGTTTTACACCATCTTGTGACTGAACACACTTCACAGGGACATCTTGTGAAAAAAGCTTGCAAAATTAAAAAACGAACCCAGGGTCTTGTGCTTAATAAAGGCCCTTTATGCTAATACCGGCTTGAAATTATGTATTGGAGCCAATGGTTTGCTTATACAGTGAATTCCCACCTATAAAGGTCAAGGATGCTTTGGTTTATATGTGTGTATATATATGTGTGTGTGTGGTGGAGCATGTCCATAATAGTGATAATGACGGCTTGCTGTTCTACCCCACAAATCCTCCATTTTATCAATTTGCTTGTAGGGCTTCTGTGAGCTTCCTTGGCCGTGGCCAATCTTAGTGGCAAAATTGCAGCAGGGGGAAAAAAAATCAAATCAAATCCTTCTGCAAAGTGAATTTGAATGGGAGAAAAGGGGAGGGAGGAATGGATGGAAGAAATCCTGTTTCTGTCCGGGAGATGTTGGGAAATGAATCCAACGCTTTCTTGAACTTCTTTCCGATTCTAAGCTTCTTAAGAGAGCAATTTCGGGAGAGCTGTCCAAGAGCTCGCCAGAGAAAATGTTGGGCCTTCTCCATCCTCATTAATGGCATGTTGCAAACGTCCTTAATCTCCTCTCATTTCTCTGTCACAGATGTTTCTTAGTTTCTCGAATGGTAGAGAGAGCAGCGGCCATTCATTTGGAAAGCAAAAACTCTTCTTTAAGTACAGAAAACTGGCGGGGGGCATCTTTATTGAGATTGCTTATTCTACATCTAAGCAAATGCTTCTTTCGGTTGCAAAATGCTTGGGGTTTTTGTATGTTGTGGAAGAGCTAGATCACGTGTCCACTTGCTCATACAAAACTAGGTTACCATGCTACGTATCTCTTCCTCATCGTCATCATGTTTACACAAATAAAATACCTTTTATGCAGAATTTCCTCAGCAGGATTCCCTCATTTCAGTTGTCTGCAAACGAGATCATGTATTCATCAAGGGTTCTCATTCATTGCTATGCATTACCTGACTATGCTGTGCATGTCAAGTGGTTTAGGTGCCTGTTTTTTAAAAATAAATAAATAAATTGAGATACGAATTGGCCAAAATTAAATAGATTGATAGCTACTTCAATGAACATGTTAAGGACGTGTTTAATTCTTTTTTTTTCTTTATATCAATGTGACAACAAAAAAAAAATGCATATTTAACTCAGCATCCTGTTGATGCTAAATTCAATCGTAGCCTCAATTAGAGTAGACCCATGGAAATGTGTAGGGCTTGTACCATAAGTTGTTCTTTTGTTAAAAAAAGATGGCTGGGATGAAAATGGGATTTATCTCCTAATACAGTTTCATATTCATCAGTATGGAGCTAAAAATACTCCTAGTTGTCCTCAGTTTTTTTTATCAATTTTTGTATCTATTCCCACTTATTATTTTTTTCATTAATAAAAGAATTCACTCAGTGAGGAGTCCTATGAGTCCTAAACCAACATATTGCTACACAAGCTGAAGTTGATTCAGTTAAAAATATTGTGACACTTGGTTGGAATTTTACTTGGTAACAAAAGACTACTAAGTCATACCTGACAACCGCTGCTCCGGAAAATCCGGGACCTGCGCAGAACGGTTCTGCGCAGGTTGCTTTTACGCATGCGTAAAAGTGACTTGCACAGAACCGTTCTGCGCAGCTCGCTTCTACGCATGCGTAGAAGGCTTCTACAATCCCCTTCTGCACAGAGGCCTTCTACACATGCGTAGAAGGGTTCTACGCTTGCGTAAAAGCCTTCTACGCATGCGTAGAAGCGAGCTGCGCAGAAGGGATGTGCAGTAACGCCTTTCCCCCCGCTGCCAAATTCCGGGGTTTTGGCAACTCCGGGCGGTAAATGGCGAAAATCGGTGCTGAAAAACGGGAAATCCCGGCCAATCCGAGAAGATTGACAGGTATGTTAAGTTTCTGTATTTCAGAAGCCCGTATTTTACGAATGGGAAAGGTATATTGTAAATATTATACACATATTGGTTGGTTTAATCTTTTACTTGACTATTAGATGGTATTCCAAATCAAGGAGAGAGAGAGAACGAACAAGATGCCGTGATAAAAGCCAACTGATTCGTCACTGCTTGGGGTACACAGAAAGGGCCTCCTTGAAGATTATGGTAATTTTGAACCACAATTGGGCATACCCCGGGCAATGGCAACTTTGATGTGGCGACTAATCTTTCCCACACTAGGTCAAGTGAAAGGAACTTCACCAAATGTGGCTTCATTTTGGCAGTTTAAAGTCTGACCTAGACACAGAAGAAATCACAGCCAGAACGCCTGTAGGTCTGCTTCCTCCCATTGTGGGACGTGTTAAAATGATGGTGGGCATGTATATACTTGTGAGGGGAAGTAGACGGGATGAAAATTATCCTCTTCAGTGTGTCAGATCTTAGAGATGGCCATCTGTTTGGCAGGTGTCTCTCTACAAACCTGGTCTCTCGTGGTACCTCAAGGTTTGTGTGCAAAATTGTACACCGTGCTTCAAGCATTGTGGACACCGGAGGCCTGATTCAGAAGGGGGTTCCTGTACACAGCCATGCTTTTGGTTTGAAACACCCTTCCAGGGGCAAAATTATGTGAACGCAAGACGCTTGACAGCTGAAGGCCAAACCCAAAACAGCAGTACCTTTAGTTGACCCTCTCCCTAGCTGTAGATGATCACTGAAATACCCGGAATCAACGAGTTATGTTACATGCGCAACTCCTCTGTAAGACAGAAAGGCCATTAAAACAAGCATAGGAGACAAGAAACAAAACAAAATAGGAAACAAAAAATGTTGTGCCGCCATAAAGACTAAACAGCTTATGTGCTATGCTTGCTCAGACTAACACAGCTACCCTTTCAAAAGCATTAAGGAAACCTTTCAAAGAGTCGGCATTGGGTCTTTTTTGCACTGTCTGTCTGTGCTATTTTCTTTCCCTGGGGAGAGATGACCAACTGTAAAGGAGGAGAAAGCCCACTGGATATTGCCCGTTTCTGTCTTCTTTCCTACGCAACTGGGCGCAAGTGCAGAAATCCTCTGTTTTCCTTCTCAACCATTGACCTTTTCACTCTGAGAACAACAAAAGAGAGACCGCTTGGTAGCGTCTTCCTTCTTCATGTCCCGAAGCCAAAATGAAGCCACCTTCTTGGCTTGTTCGTTGGCCAAATTCTTGGTCGCTGAGGGAGGGGGGGTGACCATTCTGCTCAAAACTATCGGCCGGAGCTTCAGGACACGAATGTTGGTTTCGGAAGGCAGGTCTTGGGTGGGAAGACGGAGTAACCGAATGGGAAGAGATGAAGGAAGCAAGGGTTAGAGCCCGTCTCCTTTGGATGTAACCCTGTGCGGTCAGTGGAGAACAAACCATGCACGATGCACTCCTTAGGTGTTGACCAGACAGATTCTCAAATGCAAACCATTTTCGGCTTCTGTACCAGCAAGCAGGCAACACATACAACCCATGAAGTGAACCAGTGGGATATGTCTGTAAGGAGTGGGGGAGGAAAACCCAACAAAGCCATCCTCCCCCCATTTATTAATCTACAAGGGGTATTGCTCTAATACTAGTCATGTGAGAGGACCTTAGAGCTAAGAATGGGACCTGCACACAGTCAACCAAATTGTTTCTGAGGAAACCCGCCCCCCCCCAACACAACAGCTGCTGTTACCACCACCGCCATCACCACCACTACCACCACCGCTCTCATTCCTGACCCCCCCTCCCTCCCTCCTTCTGCAGGGCTTAAGAGAAGAAAATCCCAAACCTTCGGATCTAAATGTCCAGAGAAGTCCTGGGCTACAGAATCTCTTACCCAAGGCTAAATCTCTTTTCAATTCAGGTTAAGCTTCTCTTTTTATTACAGATTATAGGGATCTCCCACTGTATCACTTCTGGGTTATCCTTTTAACACATTTTGCTCTTTCTCGCTGGGGTTATTTTTTGTGGTTTGCCCGGGATGGGAAGAAGCTGCTTATGGTTTTTCTCCTCGGTCCATTCCCAGACCAAATTTCTGTTATGCTTTCTTGCAGAAGCAGTTGGCAGGTTTCGGTTTGGACACCTGAGCAGTGGGGCTGCTCTAGGGAAAAGGTAAGGACCACCTCTCTCTCTTTTTCCACCCCATTTTTTTTATTTCCCCATCCCAAATGGGGTGATGGGGGTGGGTCATAAGGTCCGCTCTGTCGACATTAGCGAAAGCAGACGTCTTGTCGCATCTGCCTTTAAGGACTAACCAGCCTTTATTTACATAAGTTTTCAGGGACCTGGGCATAATTCGTTTAATGAAATAGGCTTGGGCACACCAAAACCTTGTGATAAAACAAAATCTAGCTATCTTCAAAGGTGCAGTGAGACCTCTACTTCCCTTCTGTGCCGTATCAAAGTAACGGCTGGGCTACCGACACTAAGTTGTCTTCGGTCCTCCTTGGTTACAAACAGAGGGAAATTACATATCGAGGTGCACATATAGCTCATATAGGAGCACCTCCACTGTGCAAGAAGACGTTGACCATTTATGATCAAAGCAGTGGGTCTTTTGGTTGCCCTAACAGCTTGTCCACCTGTAAATCTGTATTTTCACCTTCTCTGCTGAAAAAAATATTCCGTACAACCTTGGATCCTATGAGATAAAAAAAAATCACTGACTTATTTAGTTATCCTCCATAGTGATCTCAGTTCCTCTCAACCCTAGTGGACATTTTGCCATCACGGCTAATGGCGTACAGTCTGAAAAATTACTGCGTAACGACTGGGCAAACATTGCCAAAATGACAAAACATACATGCAAAGGGTCAGTGAAAGGAAGAGGTGTGTGTGTGTGTGTGTGTGTGTGTGTGTGATAAAATCTCAACATTGCAAGATTAATGTGGTTGCCCCATATTGGTTTGTAAAAGGTAAAATTTAGGTACAATATAAGTATAGTTGCCCCCCCGCCCATTTTTAGAATATTTAGCCCGTGAAAATGATGTGGTCGTTTAATTTTCCTTTCTTTGGGGTTTTGGAACGTTACTTTTAATAAATTTTATTGGGATGTAAGGTCATGAACACAAATCCTTTATGAGAATCATTCTTTTCTACGCTGTGCCTCTAGAGAACCATATATATATATTTTATATAAAAAACAACATTATTTCTATTATAATATTGCCATTTTGTGCCAAGGGGAGAACATACATTTTGAGTCAAATTGCGATGAGCCGGAAAGTTATAATTTACAGATTTTTCTTGGAACAAAGGGTTTTGTTGTTCCCTTTCTGCAACTAGGTGCTAAATAGTACCTAAAATCAAAACAAAAAGGGATTCAAGACACTTCTAGCTTTAAGGCATTATTGACAATTTCAAACCAAAATTTCAGGTGGGTGGGTAAGTAATGCCAAATCACTCAGATTGCTTTGCTGCTTCAGGTTGTTTCTCTAGCTTGTGTAAATATTACAATCAAGCTAAAACATTTGTCTTTAATCCACCGTTCTGTTGGGTTGGAAAGGTGGCGGAGGAGATCTGAATGCTTTTTAAGAAGGGTGGGGGAGTTATTTTTACATTTTTCCTAGTTAAGTCTTATGTATGCGCGCGCGCATGATTTTTATCGGAGGATTTCTTTGCTCTGATATGTACAGAAAGGATGGAGAGGGAGGAAGTAAAAGCCTTTTGTTTGCTTTTGCTTTGGTTTAAAGGATTCCTTTCCCCCTCTTACTGCCAGAGTATATAAACCGATAATCCGAGTCCACTGAAGAGATGACACATTTCAAATGGCAAAATATCTGGGGCAAAATAGCATCTGCCCACTCAAAAACTCCCCAGGTTTCAATATTTCACTAAGCCAAATGACAGCTTGATCAGTTTTCTTACAATAAACAGCTCTTATTTCCCCCATGTGTTTGTTTAACTATTTGTACACAAATATTAGGCAGTTTTCATAGCACTCACTCTCCTGATAAATTTAGTTATTTAGTGTATGGCATTTAGTTATTTAGTGTATGGCATATGTACACATTGAGTACACATATAACAAAAGAAAAATATATATAAACTGTGTAAAACTAAACATTAAAAATTACAAGCAGTTTGGAGAAGGATAAAAAATGTTTTACTGATTGGGTTTTTAAAATTTCCGTTCCAATTTTTTTAGCCTTCTTTTTTAACAGATAGTAAAAATAAAAAGCAATGCACGGAATGTCTATTTGATATATACTAACCTCTTCTTTACAAACATTAACAACAACAACAAAAACTTTCCAACACCATTTAAAACAGCCCGGCAACGCCGGGCAATCTCTGCTAGTTTGATATATATTGTGTACAGATATCTATAAACTCTTCACAATCGCCTTGCTTGCGAGGCTTTCTGTCTCAAAATCACCCGCAAAGCTTCCAGAAGAAAACAAGTGAGAATTTAAGGCTGCAACCCTATTAAATCGGTATCTAAGATTTATGTCCTGTTAAGCTTGCTTTGCATATATAATTCCACCTTAAAGCTATTCATGGGACATATAATTTCTCTAGCATTAAATATCAGTGCTTTCACAAATTCAAGATGTTGTACCCACTACTTCATATTATGGGTGGTTCCAAAAAGAAAAATCTGGAAAAACAGAACAACAATCTTGCTAAATAAAACAAGAGTAGCCAGAATAAAATTAAATCTGATCAACGATTATTATTATTACAATCAAGGCCTTTAATGCCTATGTATGAGGCTACAGATATTTCTTCTTTTTCTTTTTTTATTGCAATTAGATAAATAGGGACCACTTTGATGGGAAAGTAACAGTGTTCTGGGCGCTCCAGTGTCTAGTCATGCCTGCCACATGACCACGGAAACGTCTGCAGAAGCAGAAAGCTCTGGTTCTTCGGCTTTGAAACAGAGATGAGCACTGAACCCTAGAGTTGGATACGACTGGCTTTCGAGCAAGAGAAACCTTTACTCCTTTGGGTATCCAGGGAATGGATATTTGTGAGGGATCAAAAGATATCAGAGAGAGAACCATAGAAAGAAAATCCAGCCTAGCTCTTTGATTGTCAAAAACAAAACAGTTCCTGTTCATTATTTCCTTGCAGCTGCTTAAAGCACTTTCTATTATTATGCCCATTTTGCAGGAAAGGGGGAAAGGGCCTGAGGCTGTTGTTTGCCTGAGTGCTGCTTCTGTATTCACAAAAAAATAAGCACTATGACGGACTTCTTAGTTTATTCTTGGAGTGCAGGGAGTGGATCGCTTTTAAAAACTGGTCTAAAAACAGTCCTGTATTCAAATCAAGCCAGAAAAATCAGCCTGGACGGGACGGGAGAGTTACTTGAAAGATAGGTGCAGAAATCATTTGTGAGCTGCATGTGTGTGTGTGACCCAAAACTGAAAAGTTATAGATAAATGAAATAAATATAAATTTAACTAATACACAAATTTAATGTTAGAGTTTTAAAAATGAGCATAGGTGTCTCCATCATGCTAATGCTTGAAGAGAAATATGCCAAAAAGATTACACATTTGTGAAGTCACCGTGTTCTGTCCAAACAATGGAAATTCGGAGTCTAGTTTTAGATTAGTTGTTTTTTAAAAATTACCTCCGCAGAGAAGGGTCGTTTCAGTCAAGCCATCATGTTATTGATCTGGCATCATCAAAACTGCGCATCAGCCCCCCCCCCCATTAAGTTGATCAGTTTCCTAATTTTTCCTTCATCCCTTCCATCTGGACTGCTATTTTGTAGTTGGTTGAGTTTTTCCACCGGTTAAAATGTCCCCTTTCCAACAAGAAGTATTTTTTAAGAGATCTGAAACAGGATGGAAGTACAGCATAGATACCGATGTTCAAAGGTAGATAAAAGGAAGGGAAGGGTTGTTATCTCACCTCTACATTTATGTCCTGCACTTTATCTTTTCAATTGCCAAAATGCAGGATCCCCAAGTCCCAGTCTAGTTCCTAAAGCGAAAAAAAAAACAATTAGAAGCTATTCTTCATTTACTTTCCACAGGTAATTAATTATACGGTGTTGTAACTTGACTAAATACCAGTCTCTCACTTTGTGATGATGTCATTTTTCCCATTTCCTCGCATTGTTTGACAGGTTAGCAGACACCTCTAATTGGAAATGGGAGTTTGTTGAACTAGTCAAGGTGTCCTTTATTAGCCTTATACTGTATGCCCATTTAGAATTGTTTGCTCAACCCCTAAGGAAGGGAAAACTCACATTTCTTCTTTTTTTCATCTCATAAGTTCAACACCAAGATTTGGGAGGGGGTGGAGGCAAAGACAGGGTGTGGAGGGAGGAAGAGGAGGAGGAGGAGGAGGAAACCAAACAAAAGGAAGAAGACAACAATGGATCATTCAGAGGGATATCAAGTGGTGTTAGTAAGGGGCAGGGCTTCCTCATTGATCTAAGAACAAAGAGAGGAAAGTGCATTTTTGTCATATTTCTTTGTTCATTTATATATAGAGAGCAGTGATGGCTAACCTTGGCACTCCAGATGTTCTTGAACTTCAATTCGATAAACTCATTTTCCCCAGTTTTGATTCACATGTCAGCTTATCCTTTATAGCAGTGGTGGCGAACCTTGGCATTCCAGATGTTCTTGAACTTCAAAGCCCTGATCAGTAGGAGTGCTGGCTCGGGCTTCTGGGAATTGAAGTCCAAGAACATCTGGAATGCCAAAGTTAGCCTTAATTGATATATACCCTATCCCCTACTTCCATAATGCCATATATTCTTGTCCCGGCTTTACTCCTTTAGATTTCTCATACACATATTCAATAAACATTCCCCAAATTTCCATAAACTCATTTTCTTTGGAATCCCTTTTTCCCCAGTTTTGATTCACATGTCAGCTTATCCTTTATAGCAGTGGTGGCGAACCTTGGCATTCCAGATGTTCTCGAACTTCAATTCCCAGAAGCCCTGATCAGTAGGAGTGCTGCCTCGGGCTTCTGGGAATTGAAGTCCAAGAACATCTGGAGTGCCAAAGTTAGCCTTAACTGATATATACCCTATCCCCTACTTCCATAAATCCATATATTCTTGACCCGGCTTTACTCCTTTAGGTTTCTCAAACACATATTCAATAAACATTCCCCAAATTTCCATAAACTCATTTTCTTTGGAATCCCTTTTTCCCCAGTTTTGATTCACATGTCAGCTTATCCTTTATAGCAGTGGTGGCGAACCTTGGCATTCCAGATGTTCTTGAACTTCAATTCCCAGAAGCCCTGATTAGCAAGAGTGCTGACTTGGGCTTCTGGGAATTGAAGTCCAAGAACACTTGGAGTGCCAAGGTTCACCATCATTGATCTATAGCCATATTCCATAGTTCTTTACACCATTCCTCCATTCCAAAATACCTCTACCTTTTCCAATTCTTATCTATTAATAATCTCACAGCTGTTACCACGTTAATAATCAAAGCCTCCTTAATATGTTTCTTCCACATTTACACCCCCAATTCCATTATTAATGCAGTCTTAGGGCATAGGGACTGCAGTGGCCCAAGTGGTTAAGATGCTGAACTTAAAGACTGGAATATCAGAGTTCGATACCTGAGTACTGCACGATAGAGTGAGCTCTGTCCCAGCTCCTGCCAATTTAGCAGTTTGAAAGGAAGAAATTGCAAGTGGATAAATAGGGACCACTTCGGTGGGAAGGTAAACAGCATTCTGTGCACTCTGGTGTCTAGGCATGCCTGCCACATGTTCACAGAAATGTCTGCAAACGCAGACGGGCGACCTTCACCTTTACTTTAGGGCATATTTGTAACTTTAATGATAATATCTTATTAAGATATTTTAACTGCTGAACCCCATTTTATTAAACCAGATTACACAATGTTTTTTCCTGTTCTTGGGGCGATGCGGTCTCTTAGGTATCCTGGCCCACTACTATATAGGGCTTTAAAGGTCATGACCAACACCTTGAATTGTACCCGGAGGCACACTGGTAACCAATGCAGTTCCCAAAGCAGTGGTGAGGCACGAGCATAATGCCCACACCCCATCACCACCTGAGCAGCCATATTCTGGACCAACTGCAGCCTCCGGTTGGTCGTCAAGGGCCGCCCCATGTAGAGCGCATTGCAATAATCTAGTCTAGAGGTGACCAGAGCATGAGCGATCATGAGTAAGGAGTCCCGGTCTATGAGCGGCTTACAACATCATGCATATCAACAGATTATCAGAAAACCCTGAGAAACAGTAACAGAAATATAGCAATCAGATAAAAAATATTATACATCATAAATACAATAATCAAGGCAAAAATAAATCCAACAAAAAATAAAAATAAAATAATTGGTACAAGTCACATAATATAAATAACATGTCACAATCAAAAATCTTAACATCTCTATCAATTTGAATACAATATAACACAGTAGCCCTAGCAAAGTTTCCCCACCCCAACATAATCAAAGTAACTTATCAAAGTAACATCACACAATCTCTCTGGCACAGGTATCTGGTTTTAGTAGTCTTAACCACTAAAGACACTGTAGTCTCATTCTGTAATGTAGATTATCCTAAATTATCAACATTTTACAGATGATCTGAGCTAGTATAAGTTGTGAATTCAGGACTTAATGGTTCGGCCACTAATCTTTTAAACACCACACCACACAATATTTCGCATATGTTTAGATGCAGCCCTGGGTTCTGGAGCTTCCTTGAAACAAATTAAGATCTCAGACCATGAGCCTCACACAATTTAGAGTCCTTTGATTTCAGTGAGTCTCTTTGAGTTGGCGGAGACCAATATTGGACCCGATGCAATATGTTCTAAAGCAGTGGTGCCCAACCTTGGCTCTCCAGATGTTCTTGGACTAAAACTCCCCAAAGCCTTCACGTGAGCCGTGTGGGTCAAGATTTCTAGGAACTGCAATTCAAGAACCACTTCTTAATCATCTCATCTGTAGTTTTCTCCCAAACCTACCACATTTCTATCCAGGGACAGATTGGCATAGAATCATGCCCTACCATTTCTGTGCTCCCTTCAATACCACCACCACCCAAATTCCCTAGTAGGGCTATCCCAAATAATAATAATTTCATGTCGGAAATTAATCTGGGTTGAAAGGATTTTTTTTGCGGGAGAAACTCCGTGCAGGAAATGGCCAAATGAGGCTACTTTCATGTCCCCAAGAGCTGGGACAGAGACAGGTGCTCAATCTATCATGCAGCACCCGGGTCTTGAACTGCTAATTTACCAGCCTTCCAGCTAACAAGGCGAGCTTCTTAACCACTGAGGCATGGCAGCCCGTGCAATCCCAGTGTTGATTTAACAGGGTGGTGTGGGTGGAAATAGAGCCCCCTCCTACCATTGTGGGGCTGATTGGCCTAATAGCACCCATTAGCTTTCCACTTTTGGCATGCTAATTTCCCAGCTCCCCACCCCTACTTATCATGCCATCATCTTTTGTTATCTCTTGGCCAATCTCCTCCACTCCCACCTGCTGGGGAAGTGGTCTCAAATTCCAATCTCTCTTCCTTCCTTTTGTAATTGCAGTTCCAGCTTGCCTTGGATGCTGAGTGGACCAGGATAACCTAGGAAAAAGCTCCTTTGGAGAAGCAACACGACTCAGAGTCAAATCCAAAACCAAGCCAACTGTGCTGGGGATACCAGCCTTCTGAGCATGATGTCCTACATCAAGCAACCACATTACGCAGTCAACGGGTTAGCCTTGGCTGGGCCAGGCATGGACCTCTTGCATTCAGCAGTGGGATACCCCAGTAAGTGGATTGCTCAATTTCTTCCTCCCTCCCTCCCTCTTCTTCTGCTTCCTTCACCTCTTCCAGTGGATTGCCCAATTCCTTCCTTCCTTCCTCCTCTTCTTCTTACTCCTTCTCCTCCTCCAGTAAGTGGATTGCCCAATTTCTTTCTTTCTTTCCCTTCCTCTTCTTCTTCCTCCTTTTCCTCCTCCAGTAATAGGATATCCCAGTTCTTCTTCTTCTTCTTCTTCTTCTTCTTCTTCTTCTTCTTCTTCTTCTTCTTCTTCTTCTTCTTCTTCTTCTTCTTCTTCTTCTTCTTATTATTATTATTATTATTATTATTATTATTATTATTATTATTATTATTATTATTATTAGTTTTTTATGTATAGCTATGTATTTAGTGCTATTGCTGTCAATGCTTGCTTAGATCTGTTTTATGTTTTATGTTTTGTGTCATGCTGGGAACCACCTTGAGTTGCCCGTTGAGTAAGAAAGGCGGTATAGAAATAATCTTAATCTAATCTAATTATTATTATTATTTAACATTAGATTCACAGTCAAAGATCGGTAAAAAATTAACAGTTCAAGACCTAACCCAGGACTGTTAAGGTAACATCTAAGTACCTGTATATAGGAAGTTCCTAGTAAAGTTGTTTTTTTTTTAATAAAAAAAAATAAAAATAAAGTTAGGGTATTCAAGTCCAATAAATCCAAACTTTCCAAATATCTAGGGATATTGCTCCAAGGGCTCCAATCAGTATGATTAGAAGAACAGATTTCTTCCTCCATAAACGTTCAACTTCAGTATGCAAGCCGTGATGTTGTGTGAATTGTCTCCAGTTGTTTGTTCTTCAATTCATGCATCTCCTGCTATATAGGTAAAGGTCACCCTTGCTCGAAAGCCAGTCATATTCGACTCTAGGTTTTAGTGCTCATCACTGTTTATAGCTGAAGAGCCAGCGCTGTCTGCATTTGCAGATGTTTCCATGGACATGTGGCAGGCACGCCTAGACACCAAAGTCCACGGAATGCTGTGTAAAGCAATGTCAATAAACCAGGCCCTTTTCTTTTCTACAACAATTATACTAGATGTGTTGTGAGCCAGAGGTCTGTCTGTTTGAATACGTCCACAGGATCTTGACTCTCTCATTTCCCAAAATCTCTACCTGATGTTCCCAATAGTTTTTACTGCAGTTAAAAACCAGTAAAATCATTGCTATTGTTATTATTCCCGAATATTTTCCTTCCATTTTGGGCATGGTCTTATGTTCCAGCCAGGCAAGTAATAATAACTCCTGCTAATGAGGAAGTGCAAACCCAACACACTCTTATTCTTAGGCAAGGGATTAAGCCCATTATAAGAGACAAGAGCCCACCCACTTACAGTCATGATTACCAACACAGTGAGTTGAATTACAATGTGAATGGACACCAGCCTTTGCTGCAAATGGTAAGGGAGAAGCCAGCTAGTCAACTCCATGGGAAGGTCAGTGGAGATCAGCCACTTGCCAAACAGCTGCTGTATCTTGAGGGATCACCCAAGGATCTGGTTAAATTCCACTTGTTCACCCCATGTGGGGTAGAGGTGGTTGAATATAGAAGTTTTTTAGGGTGAGTGAATGCATAGAATGCACTTGAGTGAATGCACAGAAGAGTCTGGAGGCGGCTTAAGGAAATGCAGTTGAGCAAATCACATTGATTCAATGGGTCTGCTTTGGGTCCGTCTTTGTCCCAGCTCCTGCCAACCTAGCCATTCGAAAGCCAGAAATTGCAAGTAGATAAATAGGGACCACTTCGTTGGGAAGGTAAACAGTGTTCCATGCACTCCGGTGTCTAGTCATGTCTGCCACATGACCATGGAAACGTCTGCAGAAGCAGACAGCGCTTGCTCTTTGGCCATGAAACAGCTGAGCACTGAGCCCTAGAGTCGGATGCGACTGGCTTTCGAGGAAGGGCAACCTTTATCTTTAACTTTACCTTAGTTTAAACAAATAGTTGCATTAAGCCCATCAAGGAAAACTTCAGGATTGTCATATCATTAATTATGATTATTATTGTGAGCCACAAGCAATTTAAATCCCACCACTTCCCACCCTATTTTAAGATGTAACATTATTTGGAGGTTCCTATTAAATTGTCCCTATTCTATTAAATCAATTTTTAAAAAAAGCATTTTGTTTGGAAACACCTTCACAGCAAAAGGGTGAGATTTGTTGAAAGGAAAGGTTTGTTTGTTTGTGTTTTATTTTTATTTTTGCAAAGGCGGCTTCTTAGGGGATCGCCTGCATTTTGGGAAATTGAAAAGACTGATTCCCCAAGTGGCGAAATGTTTAGAGAAAAATCAAATTCAAGCTGAACTGTGTACATCTGTGTGCATGGATGTGTGGTTGTATGTATTTTAAAAAAGGAGTTCTCAACCTTTTAAAGCCGGGCACCGGGTCACACTCTCACAATCAGCTTCGGGGGCTGGCCAGCCATTTTGCCCTTCCTTCACCACATGGCACGTCCTGCCTGGTGTGGTGGAGGCAATAGGAGGGCAGATGAAATGGCACTGCGGGCCATATCTGGCCCACAGGACATAGGTTCAGAATCCCTGTATTAGAGGGATCCAGATTTGTGGGATTATTAAATTACACAAAACCCCACATTATTTATGGGGATATGTGTGATCCTAAAATGATTGCTCAACCGTTTTTTATCTACAGAACTGTTTAAATGTATAATTATTTTCTAAGTGAAAAGGCACATTTTTCTTGGTTCCACCTTCCATCTCTTTGGACGGATTGAAAATTATATATCTACCCCTTTTAATAACAGGATTTCCCCTTCGTTAGGACTATACCAGAGTTTCTTCTGCAAAAATCCTTTCAACCCAGAATAATTTCTGAAACAAAGTTATGACTAGTGGTGGAGAACCTTGGCACTCCAGGTGTTCTTGGACTTTGATTCCCAGAAGCCCAACTCTCCGTGAATCCACGTGAACATACATGCAGTAAACCCATTCGTGTGGATTCACAGAGACTTGGGCTTCTGGGAACCAAAGTCCAAGAACACCTGGAGTGCTAAGGTTCACCACCACAAGACTATACCCTCTGTTTCCCATTGATGGGAAGTTGGGTAACATACATGGAGTTCTCCACACGGAAGAACAGACCTGCCTTTTAGATAAATCAAGGTGATCTGAGGCCATGCTCAGGAGATAATTCCCATTTCATTTCTTCTTACCATTTAATCTAAGTGTTCCCTCCATTTGTTTACATCGAGACAGGAGAACCAAGCAGACCAAAAGAGACCCTTTGTACTGAGGTGTGCAAATCTGTATTTTATTTATTTATTATTTATTTTATGGACTGTAATTCCCAGAATTGCCTTGAGTGGCAAAGTCCACAGGGATGGGTGATGGTCCCTGCACTACAACATTATACCAGGTGATGGTCCCTAAATGGGTTAAATCCCACTTGAATCCATCTTTATGGAGGGCAGCAGCTTCTTCCATCCTGGCCAGAGGCGGATGAGGCCTTTGCGTGCCAAAAGGTCTCAGGACCAGAAAGTGGCTCGTGGAACTGGATCAGTGATATGGGGGTCACGCTGCGATGCGGAAGGCAGATGCAAGGCCACTGCATTATATTCTCAGGACAGTCTTCATGACTGATTACCATGAGGATCGCCTATATTCGGATATGCCACTTGAGGAAGAAGAAGAATTAGTTTAGTTTAGTTTAGTTTAGTTTAGTTTAGTTTAGTTTAGTTTAGTTTAGTTTAGTTTAGTTTAGTTTAGTTTAGTTTAGTTTAGTTTAGTTTAGTTTAGTTTAGTTTAGTTTAGTTTAGTTTAGTCTATGATGTATTTGTTGGTGGTGGGTTTTGATTTGCTGTGGGTATTGTTGTTATTTATTTTCGGTTTGCTCACCGCCCAGAGTGGGAATAACACCCAGATGGATGGTATAGAAATTCAATCAATCAATAAGAAGATCAACCAGCCTATGCATATGGAGAAAGATTGGATTATTTGTGTCCCTTGCCATCCTTTGCTTAATCTCCCCCGTGTCTCTTCTGCAGCCACCCCACGGAAGCAAAGACGTGAGCGGACAACCTTCACACGAGCCCAGTTGGATATCTTGGAAGCCCTCTTTGCAAAGACCCGCTACCCGGACATCTTCATGCGGGAAGAAGTGGCATTGAAAATCAATCTGCCTGAATCCAGAGTGCAGGTGGGTTTCTGTTCTGGGGGAATAAAGGTTGCAGTCTCTGCTGTAAGACTGCCAAGAGGTCTTTAATGCAGGATTCTATCAATGGGACTGATGACTGGCCTTGTTGACGTGAAGGTAGTCAATTTGGTAAGGGACTGCGGTGGCTTAGTGGTTAAGATGCTGAACTTGACGACGGGAAGGTCAGTAGGTCAGCAGTTTGAGGCCCAAGTGCTGCACGGAAGAGTCTCTGTCCCAGCTCCTGCCAACCAAATAGTTTGAAAGCAAGAAATTGCAGGTAGATAAATAGGTACTGCTTCATCCAGAATGGTAACAGCATTCCATGCACTCTGCGTCTAAGTTATGACTGCCACATGACCATGTAAATGTGTGCAGAAGTATACAGCATTGTAAATGGAGATGAACACCGAACTCTAGAGTCTGATACATCTGGCATTTGAGCAAGGGTGACTTTTACCTTTACTTAGTCAACTTGGTCTGCTAGAGCAAAACCTCAACAAGTTTTATGGACCCTTAAAGATTAACCAACTTTATTTGGCATAAGCATACACCTAGTATAATGTTGTAGTGCAGGGATTCTCAACCTGTGGCTCATGGGCCGTATGCGGCCTGCGGCACCATTTCATGTGACACCCCCCCTCACCTCCTCCACCACACCAGGGAAGTGCCATGTGGTGGAGGAAGGGCAAAATGGCCATCCAGCCCACAAAACTGTCTGATGGAGTGTCACCTGGCCCCCAGCTTTAAAAAGTTGAGAACTCCTGTTGTTGTGGATAGAAAGATGGACTACCTCAGGAGACCTGGCTGGGTTTCAATCCCCACTCAACCCTGGAAACTCACTGGAAGTGGAGCTGGTAAAACCACTCCCTGAATATCTCACCTTGATAGTCCTCTTAGAGTCACTATGAGTTGGTGCCAATTTGGCAAGACCTAACACATAGACCGTAATCCATCTGACCTGTATCTCCATCTGATGAGGTGGCTATAGTCCATAATTGCTAATGCCACATAAAATTTCCTAGTCCCAAAGGTGCCGAAGGGTAGTTCTGGTCTATGCTTCAAAAGCTGAGGACCCTTACATATGTGGGATGGGTTGGGACAGTGATGGGCAGTCTTGGCCCTCCAGCTGTTCTTGGACTTCAATTCCCAGAAGCCTAAGTCAGCACTCCTGCTGATTAGGACTTCTGGGGATTGGAGTTCAAGAACAGCTGGAGGGCCAAGACTGCCCATCACTGGGTTGGGACATTCTCTTTGGAGACATTCCTGGGATCTTCTAGCATTCAGTTATAAAGCTTAAGACAGGGATTCTCAACCCGAGGCCTGTGGGCTGGAGGTGGCCCGTGGCACCATTTCATAGGGGTCCCCACCACCACCACTTCCACCACACCAGGGAATGCCATGGGGTGGAGGTGGGGCAAAATGGACGTCCAGCCCCTGAAGCTGTCTGAGGGAGCATGACCCGGCCCCTGGCTTTAAAAAGTTGAGAAATCCTGGTTTACGATAGCGTCAGGAGACTCCTAGTTTTGCAAGTCGGGATTTGTTGATATTTCTCCAGATGTTCCTGAAAGTGGAGAGAACTCATTTGCAAGGAGAATTCAGAAAGCGCAAGAAGTTGGTTAAGAGAGATTTGAACCCACAGTGCCACCTCATGGATAAATTCTTTATTTGGTTTACATTCTATTGGGCAGCTAATCCTCCAAAGACGACCTGCAAATCCACCCCTAGTCCATTGAGACATCTCTGTTTCTATGGGTCACCACCACAGCTTGTGCACCTATGTCTCCATAGTTATGTGTTGATATTACAATGTGGATTTCCATTTCCCCTTCTGTGCTGCTGCATAGCTAACCTTGTAAGCAAGGTGGTCTCCAACATATTCAACACTGCATTAATCTGAGCCTCCACTGTTGTGTGGATGTTGAACTGAATTTATAGATCCTAAGCATGAAGTGGGAAGGCCGTAGGTGCCAGAAGGCTGTGGTAAATGCAGGAAGACTCTGGCTGCAGGAGAGTTGAGGAAATTTACTGAGCAAATTTAAACACTGTGCTGACATGCAATTTAATTTAATAATCATAGCAGAGTCCCTTTGTGCTGCATTTTACCTAAATTAAGGTCTGACTTATTTTTTTTAAAGGTTTAAATGTTTTAGTCCTGTTCTTAATCATTTAACGTATTTTAACTATTGCTGTTTCTTAACTGTTTTCTAATGTGTAATTTTGATTTTTTAAAACATTTGTGAGCCATCTTGAGTTCCTTCATTAGGAGGAAGGTGACCTATAAATACAACCAACTCAACCAACCAACCAAAAACCCAACCCAACCAAACAACTATCTAACTAACCAACTAACAAATGAACCTACCAACTAACTAACACACACACACAGAGAAGAAACAGATGAACATATTTCCTTTGCCCTCTAGAATCCCTTATATCTGTGATGATGAACCTTGGCACTCCAGGTGTGCTTGGACTTCAATTCCCAGAAGCCTAAGTTAGCACTCCTGCTGATCACTGCTTCTGGGAGTTGAAGTTCAAGAACAGCTGGAGTGTCAAGGTTCACCATCACTGCCCTATTTGTGTTCTCCACCTACAGAGATCTGAGCCTTATGCCTGGTCCCACCTGTCGTTCTCACCTGTGGCTTATTCCTTCATTCCTTTTGAAGGTTTGGTTCAAGAATCGGAGAGCCAAATGTCGCCAGCAGCAACAGCAGAGCACCGGTCAGGCCAAGGCCCGTCCGGCCAAGAAGAAGACCTCTCCGGCCCGGGAGACCAGTTCTGAGACCAGCACCAATGGGCAGTACAGCCCTCCACCGGCCGGCACTTCGGTGACGCCCAGCTCAAGCGCCAGTGCCACTGTCTCCATCTGGAGCCCAGCCTCCATCTCTCCGATCCCGGACCCCCTCTCTTCCTCCGCGACCCCCTGCATGCAGCGCTCCACCGCCTACCCCATGACTTACACCCAGGCTCCGGGCTACACTCAGGCTTACGCAGGCTCTACCTCCTACTTCAGCGGCCTTGACTGCAGCTCCTACCTGTCTCCCATGCACCCGCAGCTGTCTGCTCCCGGGGCTGCCCTTAGCCCCATTGCCACCCCCACCATGGGCAGCCACCTGAGCCAGTCTCCAGCCTCTCTCTCCAGCCAGGGCTACGGGGCCGCCAGCTTGGGCTTCAGCTCCGTCGACTGCCTAGACTACAAAGACCAGACGGCCTCCTGGAAGCTCAACTTCAACACCACCGACTGCTTGGATTACAAAGACCAGAGCTCTTGGAAGTTCCAGGTCTTGTGAAAGGCGACCTATGAGGGCATTTCTTTCAGCAGGTTCCTCTTCCTTTGCGTAGCCTCTTGGGACAAAATCTTTAGAATACACTTGGCATTAGGCTCATGGCTTCTCTCCTCTCCCTCCCGATTCTCCAGACTGTCTTTCTTTCCTTCCCAAAGAAGAGGGCGGAAATCTTGTTCTTCCTTCCCTTGATCTGCAACTCACTGACTTCAGCATTGCTTAATCGATTTCCCCCTCTGCTGTTTTGGGTAGTCCTAATCCAGCAAGCAGGTCAGATCCACGCAGATGTTAGTAACTCAAAACAGCCTTAGTTCTCCATGTTCAGGCCTTGGACATGGAAATCCCTAAGACTCGGGGCCTGGACTTTACCCACTGATGTCTCAAGACCTCCCCACGTTGGCTAAGAATGGCATTTAACATCAACAGCAGACACAGCGGCAAGCTGGATGGAAGTTAAGAAGGTCAACAGATAGGATAGAGGTGACAAAAGGTCTTCACCTGGAGCAAAAAGATGATGCTTCAAGAGAGCTTTACCGCCTAAGCCACGTCTTTCTCAAATCCTATTTACCAACAACAAAGGTCTTAAAATCCTGGGTTGGCAGAAATAGCAGCAAGGAATAGTTGTATCACTCACCGAATTTGTGTTCTCAATTTCCACGCATTCCATAACTGTTGGATTTTTGGAGCTAGAAACGGATCTACAAGGAATGAGTATCCTTTGGCAGGGCCAGTGGTTATCGTACCATAAGATCTCGGGGGAAGTGGTCCTCCTCCCCAGAAAAGGACAGATAATTTCTAAAGGAGATTTCCCCTCCTAGGCTGCATTTTAATTGCTCCAAGGGCGGAACTACTGTATTCTTGTCCATACTCACAACATCGCAACGTTAAAATTCAAGCATTCTGCATCGTGGGCGCATGGAAAGTGGCCTTTTGCTGCATCGGACCACTTCGGTCTATTGGCCCTTCTCTGACCGGCAGCAAGGGTTGTCCAGAATCCGTGACATGGGATCTGACCCCACCATCCTGGAAGCAATCACAATAGCAACTACACTACCTATACCGCCTCAACGGTATTGTAGTGGTTCATTACCATTTCCCCCCCCAACAAGCTCGATCCTCACTTTATTGACCTTGGAAGGATGGATGGCTGAGTCAAGCCTGGTCCCATCAAGATCAAACTCAGGCTATGAGTAGTTTGGGCTGCAGCTTAGTCACGGCACCATGGATGGTTGAAGACAAAAGCAGGGTGAGAACTGGAGACCTTACTCCTGTGTTTCAAGTCTGGTCCTTGGACATCCAAGATCGAACACCTTTTTCTGCTCTCTTCTGTTTTGATAGACATACGCCAGGGTTCATAGAATGGCTATGGATGAGTAGAGGATGATTTCACCCTGTCTGTTCTTCGGAACAAAACCCCACCTTCTTCTCCTTGTTCATGTGTTTTTTTTGCCATTGATGGCATCTCCTCTTCCTACCAGGTGTGGGAAATGGTTGATTTATTTTAAACCTACATTTCCCAGAATCCCATAGCCCTTGCACAACAGGGGGATTCTGGGAGATGCAATTTTTAAAAAATTACCTATACACCAAAGGTATAGGTATTTTTACAATTGCAAAGGTACAGCCGCTGCAAAGCTCCAGCTGCTGCAATCTGCTCATTCTCCTTCCTACTTTTTTCCTCCTACTGAGCATGAGCATAAATAGCGTTCAAAGCCCGCGACAATTCCTCCGACGAGATCTAGTTTGAGAAAGGCAAGTAAGCGGACCTCTGTCGCGCTGCCTTCTCTTCCTTGGCTGGTTTCAGACTGGATTGAAGAGGTAGAGAGCTTGAAAAGTTACTCCTTTTTTTTAAAAAAAGGAATCAGTTACATTTATTTGTTCTGTGGTTTCCTTAAAAAAGTAGTTAATACTTTGACAGCTGCGATTTCTAAAAGGTAATATTTTTTTTTAAGTTGCCAGGTTCTCAACAGTAACTCAAAAGTTGCTTTTAATTACTTTCTTTAAAACATAAGGGGAAAGTATGAACCAGCACTTGAACCACACAAAACAGTCTTCTTCTGTCACTTATCAGAAAGTGATAAGTGAATAGAAAGCTATTCCATTCCCATGTCTGATGAAGTGGACTTACTCCACGAAAGCTCACATTAAAAATATAGCAGTTAGTCTTTAAAGTGCTGCAGTGTTTTTTATTTTATTTTTATTTTCTGATATGCCTGAAACACAGCCTAACATGGCTACTATTACAAAAAAAATGCTATCACTAACTTATTGGCCCTATGCGCCTATAACTCTACAAGTAACAAAAAAAAGTTAATGATGCAGAAGGAGTGGAATTCTTTCTCATGAAACTATAATCTTAATATAGTTGAGTTCTGCCTTCCAAGTGAGCAATACTTTTATGAGGATCAATGACATTTTCACGAAAGCCATAAAGACCATTTGGGGTTGCGGGACAAAGACTACAGTGGAATCAGCCACAGGAAATTGATAGATTGTATGTAGCAGAACATACTGGGATATATAGAAGATGTGTTACGCCCAGGTAAGAGGTACCTGTCTGATGCGTAACCAGGCGTCCGTTTTCAGAGTGGAGACTTATAATTTCCTCTCCATCCTTTCATATCTTCTTTGGTCTACAACCTCGATTTTGGGACTGTGATTACCTGCACTACTCAAATCAGATTCGCAAACTCTTCTCCGTTCCCTCTACTTTTTTTTCATACCACAAAACGTGGTACAATTAAGTGTTGCTTTCATTTTTGGTAAGTTGATCCCAACTTACGGCAACTCTGTGGATGAATAGCTCTCCCAATGTCCTGTTGTTAGCCACCCCTACTCAGGTTTTGCGAAGGACAGGCGTTGGCTTCAAAATTCATTGGGGTTGTGGTTCAACTCTGCAGTTTAGTTTAAACTACTATCTGCTGGTGGATTTTTGGGGGGGGGGGGTTCGTTTGAGCCTCACAGACCAACCTGACAACCTTTGTTGTGTTAGTCATAGTTGTGTGGGAAAGGAACAAATTACAGGTAGGACATTGTAATTAGTTACTTCCAAGCGCTGGAACAGCGGAAGGAAAGAAAAACGTGGAGAAACTGAGTAAGGTTGAGATGCTACCCAACAGCAATCGAAGTGGTCTAGCTGATGGTGGGTCCATTACTGAGCCCTGAAGTGGCTGAGAAGCAGTTTTGAAAATATATCTAAAGTTCTGAGAAAGTCTTAATAGAAGACAAAAAGAGGGGGGGAAAAACTAAATTGCACTAGTGAAAAATATGCAAATGAAAAATAAGTGAAGTCATTAACTTGCAGTCCAGCTAAGGAGTCTTTACTGTTGACTCAAATTTGTGTCAGGGTACTGCAGTGGCTCAAGTCGCTAAGACGCTGACTGGGAAGCGGAAGGTCAGCAGTTCGATTCCCGAGTACTGCAGGACGGAAATGAGCTCCCGTCTTCATCCCAGCTCCTGCCAACCTAGCAGTTCGAAAGCAAGAAATTGCAAGTAGATAAATAGGAACCACTTCGGTGGGAAGGTAACAGCGTTCCATGCGCTCCGGTGTCTAGTCATGGCTGCCACATGACCACGGAAACGTCTGCAGAAGCAGACAGCGCTGGCTCTTCGGCTTAGAAACAGAGATGAGCACTGCACCCTAGAGTCGGATACGACCGGCTTTCGAGCAAGGGAAACCTTTACCTTTACAAATTTGTGTCCATGCACCGTTTCCAAACTGAGAATTGGTCTTAGAATTTAATTTCCTTTTTTTCAGAATTCTGGCCAAAAAACCCACCAAACCTGACATGGAATCTAATATTTCAAGTGTTGAAATGTTGACCACATGTTCCATGGGCCTGGTGCTTTTTTTGGAATGTAACAGGCCTTCATCTCATGGTTCAATCTTCTGGCAATGTTAATTTTTCCGACTACAAGTCACATCGTCCCCGCGTGTGAGCTAGATATAATGAGTGGTGCTTTGTAGAGAAGAGGTGGGCAGGATGGCAGCTGACAGCAGGTCTTAAAGATGTTGCTTCTTTGGACTACGATTCTTAACATCTAGGTTTATTTTCACCGAAAGCTGGCTTTTATCGAAATAAAAGAATTAAAACAGGGATTTGTAAGTACAGTATATGTAAAGAACATGGTTTTTCTCCCCACCCCTTCCCCTGTGTATTAATAAACTGGGCTTTTAAATTTTTTAAAAGAGGCATATTTTGTAAATTGTTATAGAGCTTCCTTAGTATAGTTTTCTTAGTTGTAAAAAAAAAATATTTGCAAAGAAACAATGCTGTCTTTTTGATGTAGGTGACAGGCATTTCCATGCAAGTTAAATTTATGATCGTTTTCTCTATTTATTAATGTTTTAGTCCGTGACGAGCAATTTCCTGTACAGCTAAAAAAATAAATTGTTGGTGGTTTTAAAAAAATATTAAAATCTTTAAAAAGAAAACGAACTAGGTAAAAAGGAATGGTGACTTTGTGTGGTTTATTTTAGGGTTGATTTCAGCTGCTATTTTGCTGTCAAGTCACCTCCGACTATGACGATGAATGAGAGATCTTTAAAATGCGATGTCCTTAACCGCTGTTGCAAACTCAAACCTGTGGTTCCTTTAGCGAGTCAACCCATCATATTTCTTATTCCTCATTTACTGCTGCTTTCAATCATTCCTGGCACTGTAGCCTTTTCATGATGTGCCCAAAGTATGAACACATCAGTTTTATCATATATATATATTTGCCTCCAGAAATAGCTCAGATCTGTTGTACAATTAGGATAATTACATGGCAGAGTAGCAACATTGGGATTATCCTGCAGGCTGGGATTTGAAAATTAACCTCCACGTCTGATGGAAGGGAAGGCTGGGACTGAAGGAGACGATGCCGTATTAGGGGGAAATCTGGTGGTGGTGGTGGGAGAAATATCCCCCTATTGTAGTATTGATCACAACTTGATCAAGGAAATATGAATCTGCATCAGATAATACCTATTGATCACGCAGCTACTAAAGGTACAAGAGCATGGGGTGGGATAAAAGATGGCAACCCTGGGTTAGGCTAAGACCCATAAAACACTTGGTCTTAGTGGTTAAGATGCTGAACTTGATGACTAGATGGTTGGCAGGTCAGCAGTTTGAGACCTGAGTGCTTCACGATGGAGTGAGCTCCTGTCTTTGTCCCTGCTCCTGCCAACCTAGCAGTTCGAAAGCAAGAAATTGCAAGTAGATAAATGGGTACCCCTTTGGTGGGAAGGGAAACCGCGTTCCGTGCGCTCTGGTGTTTAGTCATGCCTGCCACATGTTATGGGGAAGGAACCCTCTTATTTACTCCAACTTCCCTTTAAAACCCTCAGGGTGATGGTTTTAACCAGCAGAGCCACATAAAACTAAAACCCAAATGTTTAGGTAAAAGAGGACTTTGAAGAACACGAGAACGGCTGGGCTATATTGGACCAAAGATCCCTCAAGTCCATCATCTTCACAGGGTGACCATCTTGTTCGATAAGACACAGAATGTGAGCAGTACAATTCTTCATTAACCAGTCAACCAAGCAATGACTCTGATGTTCATCACATCTTTGAACGCCATCCCTCCTATTTGGGTGTGAGTTTCATGCACTTGATTGGACCGCGGTGGCTTAGTGGTTAAGACACTGAACCTGACAACTGGAAGGTCAGCAGGTCAGCAGTTCGAGACCTGAGTGCTACACGATGGAGTGAGCGCCTGTCCCAGCTCCTGCCAACCTAGCAGTTCAAAAGTAAGAAATTGCAACTAGATAAATAGGTAAAACTTCAGCAGGAAAGGTAACGGCGTTCTGTGCACTCCGGTGCCTAGTCATGCCTGCCACGTGACCACGGAGGCACCTGCAGACACAGCCAGCGCAGGCTCCTTGACTATAAACAGGGATGAGCACTGAGCCCTAGAGTTGGATACGACTGGCTTTTGAGAAAGAGGCAACCTTTACCTTCATGCAGTTGACATGGGAACATTTCTAAGTCTGGGGTAAGAAATCCCTTTTAACCTATTCTGTAAGGGGGCTTTGTACGTGTTGAAAACTTTTGATTCTCACTATCGAAGGTCGCCTTGATATCAATTTTTAATTTGTACAACCTTCATAAGAAGCAAAAAAATGCTCTATATTTGCCACCAAGACATACCAACCAAAGCCAGCAGAAGTATGCATGCACATAATTTTGGATATACAATTTAGGTGCAAAGTAAAATCTTCTGTCTACCTTCTGGGGTCTTAGGAGCAATGCACCCCATAAGAACCATGGAGGTTCAATGGTTAAACTGCCATCCTGCGACCAAAAGGTTGTGAGTTTGATCCTGACCATGGATCAAGGTTGACTCGGCCTTCCATTTTTCCAAGGTCTGTAAAATGGGTACATGTTGGGGGGGTGGGGGCAAATGCTCATTAACTTGTGAAGCGCCCAAAGAGTATACTAAGAAGTGTCATTGCTTTGCGTACACCGCCCGAGACCGACGGTCCATCTAGCGAGGACCGGATTCTGATTCACATTGGCATCTCAGGATTTCAAACAAAGCAGGCTTTCTCAACGTTTTGGGGTTGTGGGCCGGATCACTCCCACTCAGACGGCTGAGCCAGGTGGTTCCATGCGAGTTCTCGCATGTATTCTCATGCATTTTGGTGAGTTCTCGTGCATCGAGTCCTTGTGCAAAAACACTCCCACTGCATTTTCTGCACATTTTCGGTGCTTCCACCTCCGGCGGTGCAGCGGCGGGAACGATGGCAGAGGACCACATGAAATGGCTCCATGGGCCACATCCAGCCCACAGGTTGTGAATGCCTGAAATAAAGCTTTCCCCAAGGCGATCCGGAGATGTCAGGAACTGAACTCAAGACGGTGGGCAAAATAGGAGTCCTGCCCTTTCCTCCACCTCTTTAAAAACGCCAGTCTGCTTGTCATTTCCTTGGCGCAAAATGGGAACCATCTGTCTCTTTGTGCATGCCTGTATCTATGCCTTTGTGTCGGGTTCTAACTTCTAAGAGAGACTTTCTGTCCTTCCAGACTCCGCAACTGACACACACATGTGCACACTTGCCATTTGTTATTTTTACTTATCTAATTTAGCAAATGCCCCAATCCTCTTACGGCCCCTGCTCCCCCCCTCCTCCCCACCACCACACACCGCACAGATTGGTAACTGAATTAGAAGGGATTAGAGAACCCGGTAAAGATGACAAATTGGTTGTCCAATGCCCGATGACAGCTGCCCATGTTGATGTTGCCAGCCAAGTCCCCCTGGGTAACCTCCTTTAATTAAAGAGGACGGCCAGGCCCACGTGAGCCACAGAGTGGCACGGCAGACAGGGTGTCAGACTGGGACATAGGAGTCCTGAGTTCAAATCCCCACTAAGCTAGGACAACACACGGAGAGAAAGCAACACACGGGGAACCACTCCAAGAATATCGCATACTTTTATAAGAAAGTAAACAAATCAAAACAACCAAAAACCTTATGGCACCTTAAAGACTAGCTCCTGTATTTAACTGTGAGCTTTCGTGGATCAAGTCCACTTTGCCAGATATAGGTAGTCTTGATCCATTAAAGCTCACATTTAAATACACGAATTAGTCTTTAAGGTGCCATGACTTTTTTGTCTTTTGGTTTTTTTGGTTTACTACAGGACTGCGGTGGCTTAGTGGTTAAGACACTGATCTTGATGACTAGAAGGCTTGCAGGGCAGCAGTTCGAGACCCGAGTGCTGCACATTGGAGTGAGCTCCCGTCTGTATCATCTCCTGCCAACCTAAGCAGTTGGAAAGCATGAAATTGCAAGTCGATAAATAGGGACCACTTCCGTGGGATAGTAAACAGCGTTCTGCCTGCCACACAACCACGGAAACGTCTGTAGATGCAGTCATCGATGGCTCTTTGGCTATAAATGGAGATGAGTACTGAACTGTAGAGTCAGATACGACTGGCTTTCGATCAAGGGAGACCTTTACCTAAGCCCTAAGTATCGGCAATGGTTGGAGAGCTTTCCATTACAGAGGGAATTTGCAAGCGAGCAAGCAAATAAATCTAAAGTAAAACCTTAACTTTTGCATAGCCATTCTTGGGTCTCGGTCAGTTTAGCATCCACAGATTTCATTGTTTTCCATAACTCAGGTGAGCATGTAAATATGGTTGACCTGATACTTGTACGACTTACTATCACAGTCCAACAAAGCCCAGCGCACTGTATAATAGAGACCAGAAGATAACAGGTTAGAATCAGAGCTTAAGACATTTGCTTCTGATCATTCCCAGAATTTGAAAGCTGTCGTCCAAATGGATCTGTTGTGATTTGAAGTGGATCAGTAAAGCCCAGTTCCCAATTTTATTTTATTTTTTGGGGGAAAATAAAAAAAGCAGTTACAACTGAAATTAAAGAATGTCCTGTCTTTAATGCCCTTCTGCTGTTAGTTCTTTTTTTGTTTTGATCCGGGATGTTCCTCATCTGTAAAATGGGATTATTAGCCATTTGCCAAAAAGCAAGGTTTTTAAGCAGCCCGATTAGCCATGAGATGTTTATATCAGATTCTCTGATTTCCGCTACCCCAGATAAAGATTGATACTAGTTTATGCAGTGGATATAATTTACTGAATGATTAATTTATAAATTCCTCTAATGAGCAGACTTTAGGTTTCTAGGGGGGAAAAACAAAGCAAGTCTCTTAAATTATTGCCTTTCCTTGTTCTATAGATAATCATCTACAGATGTCCTTTCTCCAGAGCTTTTCGGCTAAATAGCCATTTAGCAGTATCGACTAGCTACTATGCGGACCAGTTGGGATGATGTTGAATGACACCGTGAATTTGTGGAAGAAGTAGCCATACGATCCTCTGATTTCCCCACCGCCACCATTAGACATAAACAGAAAAACTGTATATATATTTGGGGAGAAATCTTATCAGGGACAACCATGTTTTGATGCCTTCAGGCTGCTTTGCACATATTTTTTAAGGTTTGCACGTAAAAAAATTCCAAGAGCATGCTTAAAGGATGCGAAATATGAATGGGATGAAAGCAGCTGTTCCATAATGCTATAATATATGAACTGGCCTTCATCCAAACCATCAGCAGATGCTGAGATCAACAGATGCTGAGTGTTCAGATTTGTGAACTCGTCCTTTGAGGCTGGTGACTCTTACTTTGTGCGGAGGGACAAATCCACTCCAGAATTCAGTGTGAGCATTAGAGATCCAGTACTGAACTCAGGCCCCAAATGATAGGTTCAGGACCTTGGATAGCTCCTTGGATTCTTCTCCCACATTCAAATCTGAATCTTGACCATCCTCATGGTGATCAATCAGCCATGAAGACTGTCCTGAGAATATACAGGTGAAAGTCGGAAAATTAGAATATCGTGCAAATGTCCATTCATTTCACTTATAGGGTGAAACAAATATATGAGATAGACTCACTACATGCAAAGCGAGAGATGTCATGCCTTAATTCGTTATAATTGTGATGATCATGGCGTACATGAGATTATGTGATGATTATGGGGTACATGAGATTGGTGGGTTGGGGTCTTCATAAGCTATGAGCCATAAGCATCAATATTATAACAAAGTAAGGCTTTGCACGTAATGAATCTATCTCATATATTTGTTTCACCCTTTAAGTGAAATGAATGGACATTTGCACGATATTCAAATTTTCCGAGTTTCACCTGTAATGCAATGGCCTTTCATCTGCACCCGTACCACTGATCCAGTTCCGCAAGTCACTTTCTGGTCCTGAAACCTTTGGGCATGCAAAGTCCTCCTCAGCCCCAGGCCAGGATTGATGAAGCTGCTGCCCTCCACCAAGATGGATTCAAGTGGGATTTGATCCACTTGAAGACCATCATCCTTCCCTGTGGACTTTGACGCCCAAGGATCCTTGGATAGGAAACCTGAAACTCGGGGTGGATTCGTTGCCCCTGTGAAGTTGGAGTCACCAGTTCTGGCAAATCTTTTTAGAGAACGTGGAAAAGTTAAACTTTTTTGGACTGTACTCCCAAAATCCATGCTGTCTGGGGGGAGTGTGGTTTTAATATTTTTAATAAAAAGAATAATTTAGAAAAGTGCTAACCAAAAGGCTGCTGTTTTCCCCCCCTCGGCCGCATTTTAAGAAAGATCCAACAAAGAGAGATCGATCAGCAAAACTCTCCCTGAATTTTTGCAGTCTTAGATGACTAGACCCAAAGGAGAATTGGAATATCATGCAACTTCACTTCTATCCATCTGCATAACGTGTTTAGCCTCGCTCATTTATTCAGAATGCTCCACTTGTGAATAGATGCACCTGTAAATGTACATGTACATGTACAGGTAAAAAAAATAGCCCATACAATTGTATGCTTTCCATCTGGCCATCCTGGCTACAGGTGACGGGAGATGTTGTAATCCAACAGCAACGAAGAGCACCAGGATGGAGAAGGCTGGATTAAATCTTATGGAAAACACTACCCACTGTTATTCTGAGAACCCTAATTGCAAGGATTTGCTACACTTCAGATACTTAATTTTCAGGAATTTAATCGAAAATCACAGCACTCATCATCATTATTATAAAAATCTACTATTAGATTCCCAGAGGACCCAAGAACTGTTAAGGTAACGTCTAAGTATGTTGATAGTTCCTAGTAAAGTTGTGTTTATTTGGTTTTTTTAGTAAGGTTAGGACATTCTAACTGCAGTGGCTCAAGCGGCTAAGACGCTGACTGGGAAGCGGAAGGTCAGCAGTTCGATTCCCGAGTACTGCAGGACGGAAATGAGCTCCCGTCTTCGTCCCAGCTCCTGCCAACCTAGCAGTTCGAAAGCAAGAAATTGCAAGTAGATAAATAGGGACCACTTCGGTGGGAAGGTAACAGCGTTCCGTGCGGTCCGGTGTCTAGTCATGCCTGCCACATGACCACGGAAACTTCTGCAGAAGCAGACAGCGCTGGCTCTTCGGCTTAGAAACAGAGATGAGCACTGCACCCTAGAGTCGGATACGACTGGATTTCGAGCAAGGGAAACCTTTACCTTTACCTTAGGACATTTCTAATCAAATAAATTGAAGATTTCCAAATATCCAGGGCAGGGGTTCCCAACCTAAGGCCTGTGGTCCGGATCTGGCACCATGGCACCATTTCATGTGGCCCCCAGCCCCTAGGGGCATTCAAGAAACAAAATGGCTTCCCCCTTTGAAGCTGGCAGGACAAAATGGCCACCTCCATTGTGCAGACAAGGCAAAATGGTCATCCGGCCCTTGAAGCTGACTGAGAGAGCGTGACCCGGCCCTTGGCTTGAAAAGGTTGGGAACCCCTGAACTAGGAAGTCCTTTAGGTATTGCTCTAACCAATTTCTTTCTCCATAAACACTCAACTTTAATCTGCAAATCACAATATTTTGTGATTTTCTCCAGCTGTTTGTCCTCACTTCATGCATTTCCTGGTATAGCAATGTCAATAAACCACAATAGTGATATCAGGTGTGTTATGAGTCAGATGTCTGTCTGCTTATTCGAAAGTCCCACCGGATCTGGACTATTACTGTTGTTGTTAATTCATTAAAATGGAAATTACCTAGTGAACCTCCCAGACAGTGCACTAAGTGTTAGGGGGCACTATTTATGTGGGTGAGATATAAATGTAATAAATAAATAAAATAATTGTTATAGTTCTTATTGTTATTATTAAACAGCTGGCCAGCATGGAGCAAAAGCACATAAATTAAAGTGTTTATTCTTCTGGCCCATAATAATAATTTTGTGTCAGAAAATATTCTGGGTTGAAAAGATTTGAGGGAACTCTGCTCAGGGGATGCCCGGATGAGGCTCCTTTCATGTCCCCAAGATTTTTCCCCACCAAAGTGGTCCCTATGTAGGTAAAGGTAAAGGTTTCCCTTGCTCGAAAGCCCGTCGTATCCAACTCTAGGGTTCAGTGCTCATCTGTTTCAAAGCTTCTGCAGACATTTCCGTGGTCATGTGGCAGGCATGACGACACTGGAGTGCATGGAACGTTGTTTACCTTCCCACCGAAGTGGTCCCTATTGATCTACTTGCAATTTCTTGCTTTCCAACTGCTAGGTTGGCAGGAGCTGGGATAGAGACAGGAGCTCATTCTGTCCTGCGGTACTCAGGAATCGAACTGCTGACCTCCCGCCTTCCAGTCAGCGTCTTAGCCACGTGACTCAATGCAGACTTGGTCCCTATTTATCTACCGTACTTGCAATTTCTTGCTTTTGATCTGATAGTTTGGCAGGAACCGGGACAGAGACAGGCGCTCAAACCGTCATGCAGTATCCAGGTCTCAAACTACTGGCTTGCCGGCCTTCCAGCTAACAAAGGTGAGCTTCGTAACCACTCAGTCACCGCTGCCCTTCTCAGCTTTGGGTAAGGAAAGGAACATACAAGCATACAAGGAAGTTCGGTGTGCTGGTGTGTGGAGACAGGACGCGCACTGGGAGAAGCCAGGCTTAAATCTCCAGCAAAATGTATTGTATTGGCGGAGATGAAGCAGGACTGGGTGACACTTTGCATATGCTCAGACACCCTCCGTCCTCACGACAGTTTCCAAAACAGTGACAGGCCTCCGAGTCTGCTCAATCCGCAAGAGAGCAACCTGTGCAAACGGGCCTCGGCCATAGAATGAGTGTCGCTTTCTGTCATGTTGTGGGGCAGATGTTGTGTGTTGTCAGGAGGAAGTGTCTTGACCGCGGAGGAATCTTGTTGCTAGCGCATGGGTGGTTGGAAGGTAGATGGATAAAGGGGGTCATCATGGCCCGAGGGTTGTCGGGGAGGGAGGGGAGTGTTGGGGTCAGAATATTTAATCTTCAAACCTGTCAGCAGGTTTTAAAGCAGCAAAGTAGACAGGCAGATTGGATTTTAATCTGCCTTGATCCCCTAGAGACAGATGGGCGGAGGAGACGCCCGCAGAGGAGACCTTGGAAAGGTGAAGACAGGAGTCAATACAGCCGCAGCGCACCAAACCTTCTGTCTCCATCTCTGGGGAGCCGGGAAAGGGGCAGACCAGGCAGACGAGTGGACCAGAATGAGGCTTGCTTAGAGGTGTATTTCTCGAGGGAGTAAATAACAAGAGAGACCCCTTACATCGGGGTGCTCAAACTATGGCCCACAGGCTAGATCTGGCCTCCAACGCCAATTCATCCAACACATGCCACCCTCGTCACTCCTGGAAGCGGAAGTAAAATGCGACCGGACAGGCGCGTTTTAATTCCGCTTCCGGGCACGACGAGGGCAGCGTGGGCCAGATGAATAGGTGTCAGGGGCCAGATCTGGCCTATGGGCCATAGTTTGCGCACCCTTGGTCTAAATGGCAGCCAGAAATCTCATCCTGTTGCAAAACCTATCTGTTGCAAAACAGATTGCAAGGGGCATTTTGCTTCCGCTTCTGGTGGGAGGAACCACGTGACTGGCCCATTGAACCATGTGCCCGGCCTGCATCCTGAAAAGTTTGGGCACCGCTGCCTTAACCTCAGAAAACATCTTGGAAGGCTTGCTAGGAAAGATTAGACAGAAACCTAAGGCTCTGTTGCAAACTGCATCTAAATGCACTATTTTCTCTTGTTTCGGGGGCCCAAACTTTTCCAATGGAGCATTGCATATGCAAAAGCTATCACACTTTTATGCCACCCTATAGTGCTTAGTGCAGTCTCGGGGGGGGGGGAGGGGGATTCACAAGTTAATTAGTATAATAGGGGGAAACTAAAGCAGGAATCTTAAATTATTATAAGAAATTTCAAGTAGATAAATAGGTACTGCTTCAGTGGGAAAGGTACCAGCATTCCATGTGCCTCCAGCATCTAGTCATACCTGCCACATGACCACAGAAATGTCTGTAGATGCAAACAGCGTGGCTCTTTGGCTGTAAAGGGAGATAACCACCTCACCCTAAATACAACTGACTTTTGAGCAAGGAAAATCTTAATCTTTAATCTAGGACACCACACCATGATTGATTGATTGATTGATTGATTGATTGATTGATTGATTGATTGATTGATGCAAACACCACTGTGGGTGGCCCACAAAACAATAATATAAAAAAACTATCTAACCAAGATAAAATGAAGGACAAACATTAATAAAATGAATACCTAGATGGCCAGAGCAAATTTAGAGCCATACACTAACTAATTAATAACCTACATTTTCTATTCACAGGCAAAATGTAACCCAATCAGCCAAAATCAAATCAAAATTAAATTGAAAATAATAGGGTTCGTTAATGAAGGAATCTTGCACATTCGTAATCAATTTACTTAAGAGGGAAATGTTAGTTGGAAAAGGAACATTTTCAGCTGCTTATGAAATGCCATAATTGTGGCAGCAGATGCAATTTCCACAGGCAACTTGTTCCATAAACGGAGGAAGCAGCAGCAAAGAAAAATCTTGTTCTTGCCGCAGCATTTTAAAACTTTTTTTAGGCATGACAACATGGCGTTGAAGAACTTGAATGCACCCTTAAATATTGCTGCCAGTCCTAAAAATTACCACTAGAGTGTCTTTTGCTTTTGGTCAATGGAAAGACAATTTGAGAAGAAATTGCTGATGCTGCGTTTTATGACAGCTGCTGCCCTCTCCTGTTCAACCGGAGCGCTAGCACATTAGTCCAATGTGATTTTGGTGCCACCTAGTGGGGACTACTTTGGTGGGAAGGTAACAGCGTTCCATGCGCTCCGGTGTCTAGTCATGCCTGCCACATGACCATGGAAACATCTGCAGAAGCAGGCAAGGTTGGCTCTTCGGCTTTGAAACACAGATGAGCACTGCACCCTAGAGTCGGATACGACTGGCTTTTGAGCAAGGGAAACCTTTACCTTTTCCTTTAGTGGACTGCAGTGGCTCAAGTGGTTAAGATGCTGACTGCCTGGAAGGCAGCAGGTCAGCAAGTCAGCAGTTCAATACCTGAATTCTGCAGGGTGGAATGAGCTCCCGTCTCTGTCCCAGGTCCTGCCAACCTAGCAGTTCGAAAGCAAGAAATTGCAAGTAGAATAATAGGGACCACTTCGGTGGGAAGGTCAATAGCGCTCCATGCGCTCCGGGGTCCAGTCATGCCTGCCACATGACCACGGAAACGTCTGCAGAAGCAGACAGCGCTGGCTTTCGGATATGAAACAGAGATGAGCACTGATCCCTAGAGTCAGATACGGCTGGCTTTCGAGCAAGGGTGACCTTTACCTTTACCTAGTGGCAAGAATGTCTTATGGCATAAATGTAGACAAATAGCCACTATATTAGGCTTGTGTTTTCCAATCTTGGTTTAAAGACCCTGCGCTTCCTCTATAGCAGTGATTCTCAACCTTTTTAAAGCTGCCGCTTTCTCAACTTCAACGCCATCCTTTGTGAAAATCCTGTAATTGCATTCCTTTTATTAAAATTAAAATGACTAATGCAAAAACAATGCTTAAATGCGCTTTAATGTAAATACGTTTATTTTTTAATGCTCTTTTTTATTTTTTTGCAAATGCTTTTTTTATGTTTAAAAATTCTTGGTTTTTATTCTTTATTTTCTTTATTACACCAAAAGAGTAATATCAATGAAACATGCTTGAATATGTCAGTGGGATGGTTGTGTTTGATGGTTCAGAGCCAGTTTCGAAAAGTGTCGGTTCAATATTGTTAGAGAGATGAAGGCGCAAGTCCCCTCTTTCCACGATTTGGAGTCGACTTCTCTTTTTTTGTAATTTGATCAATCACAACACTGAATCCTCGCTCGACAAAAAATTGACGATAGTCCGCAGTCCTGGATAGCTGGATTTCAAAGTTTCATTAGTTGAACGTTCGACCAATTCCTCCTGAATCTGAACCACTGCTTTCTCAATATTCATAAAAGGGTTCATGACCCATTGAGGAACTTCCAGGGACTAAATATCCTCAAAACGCTCAGAAAAGTCCTTGTGCAAAGACCATACCTGTCAAGTTTTGTATTTGGAAATAAGGGAAATTTCCTGGCAAATAAGGGATACTTGACAGCTATGCTTATCCTGTGCTGCCCTCCAATGGTGGCAATAGGGCATTGCAGTCTAATTAATAAGGGATGACGGCGGGAAAGAGGGTAAAATAAGGGGTTTTCCTGGCCAATAAGGGATACTTGACAGCTATGCTTATCCTGTGCTGCCCTCCAATGGCGGCAATAGGGCATTGCAGTCTAATTAATAAGGGATGACGGCGGGAAAGAGGGTAAAATAAGGGGTTTTCCTGGCCAATAAGGGATACTTGACAGCTATGCTTATCCTGTACTGCCCTCCAATGGTGGCAATAGGGCATTGCAGTCTAATTAATAAGGGATGACGGCGGGAAAGAGGGTAAAATAAGGGGTTTTCCTGGCCAATAAGGGATACTTGACAGCTATGCTTATCCTGTGCTGCCCTCCAATGGCGGCAATAGGGCATTGCAGTCTAATTAATAAGGGATGACGGCGGGAAAGAGGGTAAAATAAGGGGTTTTCCTGGCCAATAAGGGATACTTGACAGCTATGCTTATCCTGTGCTGCCCTCCAATGGCGGCAATAGGGCATTGCAGTCTAATTAATAAGGGATGACGGCGGGAAAGAGGGTAAAATAAGGGGTTTTCCTGGCCAATAAGGGATACTTGACAGCTATGCTTATCCTGTACTGCCCTCCAATGGTGGCAATAGGGCATTGCAGTCTAATTAATAAGGGATGACGGCGGGAAAGAGGGTAAAATAAGGGGTTTTCCTGGCCAATACGGGATACTTGACAGCTATGCTTATCCTGTGCTGCCCTCCAATGGCGGCAATAGGGCATTGCAGTCTAATTAATAAGGGATGACGGCGGGAAAGAGGGTAAAATAAGGGGTTTTCCCGGCCAATAAGGGATACTTGACAGCTATGGAAAAGACTCAAGGTGTTGTCAGTAAACTTGTGTTTTACCGAAGGGGATTTCACTGCTCTTATGCAGATCCGACAAGATTGGAAACTGGCTGAACTCGTTG
Source organism: Bradypodion pumilum (assembly GCA_035047305.1). NCBI lineage: Eukaryota > Metazoa > Chordata > Lepidosauria > Squamata > Chamaeleonidae > Bradypodion > Bradypodion pumilum. The sequence continues at coordinate 4,309,899 of JAWDJD010000007.1, forward strand.
TGACCAAAATTCTGTTTCTACAAAGTGAGGTGGTTTTTTTTGTTTTTTTAGGAAGGCAGAAATAACAGATTTTTGTTGTGATCAAATTGAGCTCTTCGCCTTGAAGCTGCAAATTAATTCCATTGAATTTTGCGAATAAATCAGTCATGTAAGCAACATCAATCTTAAATTGTAGCAATCTGTCTCTCAGCATAGCTGTCAAGTATCCCGTATTGGCCAGGAAAACCCCTTATTTTACCCCTTATTTTACCTAGTGCCAATTGAAGCCGATCCTGCATTTGGGAGGGAGGGAAGGAGCATACCTGTCAACCACGGCTCCGGAAAATACGGTACCTGCGCAAATGGTTCTGCCCAGGTCGCCTTCTACGCATGCGTAGAACGGGGCTACGCATGCATAGAAGGCTACGCCGCTTGCGTAGAAGGTGACCTGCGCAGAAGGGCTGCACAGTACCTCCTTTCCCCCGCTGCCAAATTCCGGGGTTTCGGCAGCGTGGGGCGGGAAATGGTGCAAATCGGTGCCAAAAACCGTGAAATCCCGGCCAATCCGGGAAGGTTGACAGGTATGCACTGTGATTTATCTTCCTCTTTTGCATTAAACGATAATGTGTTTCAGTCACCAAAAGCTACACCCAACCTCGGATCCCAAAGTCCCAAAGAAGAAGAAGAAACTGTGAGAGATTGTGAGGAGCTCCAGAGGGATCTCTCGACACTGGGGGAGTGGGCAAAACAGTGGCAAATGAGCATCAACATTAATAAGTGCAGAGTGATGCATGTTGGGGCAAAAAAAAACCAATTACATTTATAAACTGATGGGGTCTGAACTCTCTGCGACAAACCAGGAAAGGGACCTTGGTGTCCTGGTGGACAGCTCAATGAAGGTGTCAACCCAGTGTGCCTCAGCAGTGAAAAAAGCAAACTCAATGCTAGGGATCATTAGGAAGGGTATAGAAAATAAGTCAGCAAGTGTCATTTTGCCTCTTTATAAATCTATGGTGAGGCCCCATCTGGAATACTGTGTACAGTTCTGGTCGCCATACCTCCAGAAGGATATTATGGAGTTGGAGAAAGTACAGAGGAGGGCAACCAGAAGGATCAGGGGACTGGAACACCTTCCTTACCATCTGAGGCTGCAACGGTTGGGCCTTTTCACTCTTGAACGACGCGGCGTCTAAGAGGTGACCTGATTGAAGTTTATAAAATCATGCACGGTGTGGACAAAGTGGATAAGGAAAAACTGTTTTCCCTATCGCATAACACTAGAACTAGGGGACACTCCATGAAACTTTTGGGTACTAGTTCTCAAACAAATAAGAGAAAGTACTTTTTCCACCCAGAGGATCACTGGTCTATGGAACTCCCGGCCAGAAGACGTGGTGACAGCTGTCAGACTTGACAGCTTTAAGAAAAGATTAGATAAGTTCATTAGAGTCCATGGCTCTAATTATGGATACCTAAGGACAACCTCCGGTTTGGAGAGAGAGGCAGGATATCTCTCAATGCCATTTCCAGGGCATCCTAAGCAGGTGAAGGCATCTCCTTGGGAATACCCTGAAGCACATGGTGAGCCACTGTGTGAGACAGAATGCTGGACTGGATGGGCACCTGTGGCCTGTTCCAGCAAGGCTGTTCTTATGTTCTTATGGAAGAAGAAGAAGAAGAAGAAGAAGAAGAAGAAGAAGAAGAAGAAGAAGAAGAAGAAGAAGAAGAAGAAGAAGAAGAAGAAGAAGAAGAAATGTCCCTGGAGGTAGACATTCAGCCAAGGGGAGGAAAAAATCTCATTTCCCTCTGACTAAGAATGAAACTGATTGAGAAACTGCTTCCTAAAACGAGAGAGCCCAGAAGGAGCGAGGCGTCCTCTTTAAAGACACAGGAGAGATAAAAAAGGGAAATTTTGGGGCAGAGTCAGGGGTTTTGCTTTCTTTCTTTCTTTCAATTCCCAGCGAGGCATTTGTGTGTGTGTTGTTGTTGGGTTTTTTGACACCGGAGGGGTGCGAGATGGCCTTTTCCAAGCTCTCGTGCAGCGTCTTGCTCCTTTTCCTGGCGACTCTAGCTCAGGCAGGTAAGTTGGACCTTGATCCTAGCTTGGTTTGAACTTCGGGGGCCAGACAGCCATTCTGCCCTTCTTCCACCACATGGCACTTCCTGGTGTGGTGGAGGCAGTGCGGGGGGCCCACATGAAATAGTGCCACAGGCCGCATCCGGCCCGTGGGCCGCAGGTTGAGAATCCCTGAATAACATCTACCTACATCTGTGTGTGTGTGAGAGAGAGAGAGCGCGCACTAGGTGTTGTTGCTAAAAGTTTATTTTGGCCCAGGAAGTAGGGTGAACTTAAGCAAAATCAGACCCCCAAGTCGAGAATAATATCCTGTTTCCGTCAGCCCGGAATTTTGGAAATCGTGGAAGTATCCGTCCTCTTCTACGACTCCCAACTTCTTGTGTTGAGAGATAGACTGCTGCTACATGTAGAGGTTCCATCTGGGTGGTCCTCCACAACAATGGAGAGGTGGGTGTTTTTAAGATTAACTCTATTAACACAAAAGTGTCCAAGCTTTGGGGTACTCTGAAATTCTTAATCAATGTACTTTGGGGGCAGGGGAATAGAAGGGGGCTGCAGTGGCTCAAGTAGCTAAGATGCTGGGTGGGAGGTCAGCAGTTCGATTCCCGAGTACTGCAGGACGGAATGAGCTCCCGTCTCTTTCCCTGCTCCTGCCAACCTAGTAGTTCAAAAGCAAGAAATTGCAAGTAGATAAATAGGGACAAATTCGGTGGGAAGCGTTCCGTGCACTCCGGTGTCTAGTCATGCCTGCCACATGACCACAGAAGCATCTGCAGAAGCAGACGCCGCTGGTTCTTTGGCTTTGAAACAGAGATGTCACAATGCTAACAGCAGGGATTCTCAACCTGTGGCCTGTGGGCAGGATGCAGCTTGTAGCGCCATTTCATGTGGCCCACCACCACCTCCACCATACCCAGGAGTGCCATGTGCTGGAGGAAAGGCAAAATGGCTGACCGGCCCCCGAAGCTGTCTGAGGGAACGTGACCCGGCCCCCAGCTTAAAAAGGTGGAGAACTCCTGGGCAACAGGAAGCAAACTCTATGCGATCAACAACTTTTGCATTTGCTAGTTCACTAAGAGATCACTTCTTGGAATCCAACTGTTGGGATGCAGTGGTTATGCTTGATGGGGAACTAGCCAAACCTCAGGCATTTTCAGTTCTCCAGAATTGACTGAGATGATGCCACCACCCTCCTTGTCAGTATGTTTGTTCTTGCCATAAAGCTCTTTCTGGATCTGAGCCGGTGGACTTGAGGCTCATATCCGTTCAGAGGATGCCAAGGGTCCTCCTCTTGCTTAGTTCTCTCGGCATCCGCTGCTATTTCTCTCCTGATCTTAGGTGGAACGATACCAACAAGAGGGTATATTTTCTCAACTGGTGTAGGTTTGAGGCATCCACAGTGTCAGCTTGCATTGCATATGGGGATACACTCCATATTGGAGCAGCACACTCTGCTGTGGAGATGTTCAGTGCCAAAGCTAATGTATGCGCATGGATGGTTGAGTCCCCCATGTATAGCTTGTGAGTTTCCTGATGATGATAAAGCTCTTCCTGGATCTGAGTTCTTCCTGGATCTGACTTGAGGCTCATCTCCATTCAGAGGGTACCGAGGGTCCCTCTTCTGCTTGGTTCTCTCGGCATCCACTGACTGACTTCATGCGTGTGACCAGATTGCGCAGAAATCCCTAGTCTCCTCCTCTCTGTTTTCTCCTCTCCCACTTCCAGGGAAGAATTTCCATCTGTTTCGCCACCACATCCTGCAGCAGCAAGAAGTGCAGGCAGCCCAAGATGCTTTTGCTCGCTTGCAACGGCTGAGGCAGAATTCGGTCCCAGGGAGGCTGTCGGACTACGTGACGGAGGGCTCCATCCGCCAACCCCTTGACCACTTCAATAGGCAGGCCCGGGAAGAGTTCAACCAGGTAAGACGTGGCACTGGTCACCTGGGCAGCCTGAAGCGCGTGTGAGCTGTCGATCTGCGTGGCTGTGGACCGTTTTCGGCTGTGCCACCTGTCTACTTTCCTTCCTTGACTTATAGCCGGGGTTCCCAACCTTTTCAAGCCAGGGGCCAGGTCACATTCTCTCAGTCAGCTTCAAGGGCCGGATGGCCATTTTGCCCTGCCTGCACGATGGGGTGGCCATTTTGTCCCAACAGCTTCAAAGGGGTGACCACTTAGTTTTTCAAATCCCCTTGGAGGGGTGGGAGGGCCACATGAAATGGTGCCATGTACCAGAACTGGCCCACGAGCCTTAGGTTGGGAACCCCTGAACTATAGGAATAGCAATTAAACTTCTATAATGCTGTATGGGGCTTAATGCACTCTCTGGCCGGTTTACAAGATAATTAGCATTTTGCCCCCAACATGCTGGATACTCATTTGACCAACCTTGGAAGGATAGAAGGCTGAATCAACCTTGATCCCTGGTCAGGATCGAACTCACAACGTCCTGGCTGCAGGACAGAAGTTTAGCCCTTGCGCCACCAGGGCTCTATAATGACCGGTGGCTTACCTGTAACTGTTGCTCTTCTTCGTGGTCCCCTGTGAATCCACATGAATGGGTTTCTCTCTAGTCTAGAGGCCTGATATGAATGCTGTGGACTTGGCTGGTTGGTGCACTCAAGCCATGCTTCCAGCTTTAACTCTTTGAGTCTCCAAAACATTTATTCCTCTCCACGTTTGAATGATTTTCTCACACTCACACACCCGGCCCTCGCTCATCTTTACCAGCCACAAAAAAGTGTCTTCTGCAGTTTTTGAAGATCAAAAATGGGACAATTGTTCCCTGCAGGTATTTAACCTGCTCTCTTTGTGATCCGCAGCGATTCTGGGTGAACACAATGTTCTGGGGACAGCCCAATGGGCCCGTATTTCTCTACATTGGGGGAGAAAGTGACATAAGCTTCTTTTCTGTGATGTCAGGTAAGTATTTTCTTTTTATTTCATTTGCCACATTTATTGCCTGCCCTGTATTGCAGAATTTCAGGGAGAGCTGTTAGTGCAAAGTCCTTCTTTGTGCTAGTCTAGTATATTACAGAATTAATGGAAATTTAGCAGCATTCCTTTTAACAGCAGCATGCTTGTGTTTAAGCAGGCACGAGGTCAAAAAAAAAAAGGTTTGCAGTGGGCTTAGTGGTTAAGGTGCTGAGCAGATCAGCAGTTTGAGACCCGAGCGCTGCATGATGGAGTGAGCACCTGTCGTTTGTCACAGCGACTGCCAACCTTGCAGTTCGAAAGCAAGAAATGGCACGTACCGCTTCGGCAGGGAAGGTAACAATGTTCTGTGCACTTTGGCATCTAGTCCTGCCTGCCACATGACCTTGGAAATGCATTTGGCTGTAAATGGAGATGAGCACTGATCCCAGAGTCAGATATGACTGGCTTTTGAGCAAGGAAGACCTTGACCTTTACATAGGTCGAAAAATACCGTTTTGCTTCTTGTATCGGATATGATTTGTGGTACTGGATTCATTAAAAAAAAGCTCTGCTAACCATGTTTTTAAGACAGGACCTAACCTTTTGCACATGGTGCTTCTGGTTATGACCTAGACACAGTATGCCTGAGATACCAGGGCATCATCATAACGTCTTCACATGACCTCTCTTATCTAAAGATCCATGCTTTGATTCTTCTTGGAGTTGATGATAACTCCAACAGACACACTTCTGCCTTATTTTTCCTGGTTTCAGGGTATCATGTGGCCCTGGCTGAAAAATTCGGAGCACTCCTGGTGTCCTTAGAGCATCGTTTTTATGGCAAAAGCCTTAACCCCGACGGTCTGGAAGATCGCAACCTCCAGTTTCTTTCAAGCCAGCAGGCGTGAGTTGAGAATGCTACCTTGGCTGACAAGACGGCTGCGACATATATGTGTTCTCTTCACAAAAATAGCTTGTTTTTTTTCTGGGAGCATTTGCCATGTGCTACCTGCCTCCTGAGGGACTGTGGTCAGTGATGCGGTGCAGCACGTTCTGTCAGGTTCTGCAAAACCCGTAGTGGAAATTCCCCAGGCCACGCCCACTTGGTTGGCCATGCCCAACTCCATAGCCCATAATGCAGGATGTTTGGCCATGCCCACCATACCTGTCAACCTTCCCGATTTGGCCGGGATTACCCCATAAATTGACGTTAATTGACGTCATAACCCGGCCTCCGCTGCCAAAACTCCACGCATGCGTGGAAGGGGTAAAACCTTTCCATGCATGCGTGGAACGCGACCTGCGCACAAACGTTGTGTGCAGGTCCCGTTTTTCCGGAGCCGTGGGTTGACAGGTATAATGCCCACAGATTTGGCCCCACCCACAGATTTGGCCAGCCCACAGAGTAGGTAGTAAAAAAATTTGCAGTGCATCACTGACTGCAGTGGCTTAGTGGTTAAGACGCTGAACCTGATGACGGCAGGTCAGCAGGTCAGCAGTTTGAGGCCTGAGTGCTGCATGACGAAGTGAGCGCCCACCATCTGTCCCAGCTCCTGCCAACCTAGCAGTTCGAAAGAAAGAAATTGCAAGTAGATAAAGAGGTAACACTTTAGTAGAGAAGGTCACAGTGTTCCATGCACTCCAGCATCTCATCATGCCTTCCACATGACCACTGAACATACCTGTCAAGTACCCCGTATTGGCCGGGATTACCCCGTAATTCCACGCTGATTTTCTCCATTTCCCGCCCGGAGCTGCCGCTACCCCGTAATTTGGCAGCGGGGGGAAAGGAGTTACTGCACATCCCTTCTGTGCAGGTCCTTTCTACGCATGCGTAGAACTGCAAATGGTGAGCCACTGTGTGAGACAGAACGCTGGACTGGATGGGCTGTGGCCTGTTCCAGCAAGGCTGTTCTTATGTTTTCATTGCCGTGAAAGCTAGACGTTTAGGTCACTGATGTTTTAACAAAATGAAATAAAACAATACGCTCCTTTCTCAAAAACCTGTGGCTGTCAGAGCAATTTGATCGATGAAAGTAAATCCGGTGGATTTGCAAACCAAAGGAAAGACGCGCAGATCGTCTGCCAAGCTGACTGCAAGGTTTAGACCGAGTTCCATGCTTGTCCTGCCGGAGACATGTCCTGCCTCACATGTCCTCTTGAGCAGGATAGTGGAACAAGAATGGACCTGTATGTGGCAGTTGTGGAATTTGGGGATAGAGCTGAGGGTGTATTGAAAGGGAGACAGTGATCTCCTGCGCTTGGATCGAATACCCAGCTCTGGATTAAGAGTAATTGTTTCTGGCTAGGCTGAAGCAGCTGTAAATTAAGGAAAAAGCCATCTTCGTCAACTGGAGGCAGGAATGGGATGCCATAGCATTTGTGGCAATGGAAACAGGCTTGGACAAAACACATCAGGTTTGGGCGATGAACTCTCAGAAGCCGGGAAGGCCGGATGAAGTTCTGCCAGGCCTTTTGAAAGGTCCACGTAGGTTGCCAGACTAGTAGCGTAGACTTCCACTTTGAATCAGGAGTAGGAAAAGGTAGACCTTTCTCACCTTTCCGTGACTCACCTTGAGGAAATGCAACCAAAGGGAGACTTTTCCACCTTCTCCTTTCACAGGTTGTCCGACCTCGTTTCCTTCCACCAGTTGGTCACCGAGAAGTACAGCCTGACGCCCAACAACACCTGGATTTGCTTTGGAGGCTCCTACCCAGGTTCTTTGTCGGCATGGTTCCGACTCAAGGTAGGGTTCGGAGGGTTTTGGGACCTCCTTGCAAGTACTGAGGGGTCTGTTTGAATGGAAAGCCAATGCTACTATTTGAGGCTGTATCAGAAGCATAATCTCCAAAACATGTGAGGTTCTAGTCCCCCTTCTATTCAGGCAAGTCAGCCGTTCGAGACCTGAGTCCTGTGTGACCGAGTGAGCTCCCGTCATCCGTCCCAATTTCTGCCAAACTAGCAAGAAATTACAAGTAGATAAAGTGGTACCGTTTTGGCGGGAAAGGTAACAGGACGATGACGACGACAACAATAATATCCCTAGATATTTGGAAATTTTGGACTTGTCGGACTATACCTTAACAGTTCTTACTGTTAACTTTATTCTAGTTCTGAACTGTGAATCAAATGATTTGTATATAATAATAATAATAATAATAATAATAATAATAATAATAATAATAATAATAATAATAATAATAATAATAATAATAATAATAATAATAATAATAATAATAATAATAATAATAATAATAATAATAATAATAATAATATTTCACGTCAGAAATTGTTCTGGGTTGAAAGGATTTTTGCTGGAGGAACTCCACTCAGGCGACGCCCAAATAAGGCTCCTTTTATGTCCCCAAGATCTTTTCCCCACCAAAGCAGTCCCTATTTAGCTACTTGCAATTTCTTGCTTTCAATTTGCTAGGGTGGCAGGAGCTGGGACAGAGACGGATGCTCATTCTGTCATGCAGTACTCGAGTCTTGACCTGCTGACCTGCTGTCCTTCCAGCTAACGAGGCGAGCTTCTTAATCACCGAGCCACCATAGCCCAAAAGCGTTCCATCTGCTTCGGTGTGTGGTCATGCCTACCACATGACCACAGAAACATTTGAAGATGCAGGCAGTGCTGGCTCTTTGGCTGTAAACGGAGATGAGAATCACTGCCAAGAGTTGGCCTTTGAGCAAGGAAGACATTGACCTTGACCTAGGTCAAAAAAGACAGTTTTGCAAAAGCTGTGTTGGATGTTCCCAAGGGAAAAATATCTCTTCTTCCATCTTCCTCTTTTCCTTTCTTGCCAGTTTCCCCATCTGGTCTTTGCCGCCGTCGCATCTTCTGCTCCGGTCCGAGCCAAGTTGGATTTCACAGACTACCAAAAAGTAAGGATTTCTTCACAACAGCAGCTAGGTTAATTATTGCAAAAAGTTGGAAAGTCAGATATAGGTTTCAACTTAATGGTTGATATAAAGGAGTTTGGAAATTAGCTGTAAATGATAAATTAACATATGAGATTTAAAGTTTTTTTAAAAATGATTTGCAAGTTTCTGCAAATCTCCTTCCCTCCATCAAACCTTTTCGTGTTCTTTCTAGGTTGTTGCTGCAAGTCTCTCTAATCCAGTGATCGGCGGATCAAAAGAGGTGAGTTTTTCAATCTGGAAATTAATTAAAAACCAAAAACAAATCACAGGTTTGACTATCGAGCCCGGGGTTCCCAACCCATGGCCCATGGGCTGGATGTGGCATGTGGCACCATTTCATGTACCCCCCCCACCCGTCCAAGGACATTCGAGAAACAAAATGGTCACCCCTTAGAAGCTGTTGGGACAAAATGCACCCCCCACACACACACACACACCATTGTGTCCGGCCTTCAAAGCTGACTGAGAGCAATGTAACCCAGCCCCTAGCTTGAAAAGGTTGGGGACCCTTGATTTAGCCCTTGCTAATGGGCTGGTGTCCCCAAGAAGGTTGTCTGTCCAGCTGGGAATCAAAAAGTTTGAGTAGAGTTGGGGTTTTGGATCAGATGGGGAGAATGGGATTTGTACTCCATAAACTCTGTCACATAGGCACACCTGTCCCCTTAAGGCTTGCTTTCCACTTTTCAGAGAGGCTCCTATGCCTCTCGACTTAACCCTAGTGGTATAATGTTCAATCATCAAATCTAGATAAGAACGGGGGGGGGGGGAGGAATGAAATTACTAGAAGGTGAATAGCATTTAGAAATAATAAGATTCAAACAGCTAGATCCAATGGTCAAACGTGGGCGATTCAATCAAGTCCCATACTTTGAGAGTGTTCTTAGTGGTCAAGATGCTGAGCTTGGTGACTGGAAGGTCAGCAGTTCCGCAGTTTCGAGACCCGAATGAGTTCCTGTTGCCTGTCCCAGCTCCTGCCAACCCAGCAGTTCGAAAGCAAGAATTTGCAAGGAGATAAATAGGTATCGCTTTGGCAGGGAAGGTAAACAGCATTCCGTGCACTCGGACGCCTCGTCATGCCTGCCATATGGCCACGGAAACGCAGACAGCACTGGCTCTCTGGCTGTAAACTGATTATGACTTACTTTTGAGCAATACTATACCTCGAGAGAACATGTGCACCAGAAATAGAATACACGCATCTTTTATTACCACACCGCTTTTGCCTCCCATCCGAGGGAGATCTTCCTCTCCTCATATTGTTTTAAATTTTGCTTTGCCTACAGTGCCTGAAGGCTGTGGCAGACGCCTTTTCAGCCGTGGAGGAGCTGGTGCGCGCCGGGCAGTACACCAAGCTAGCGGAGGACTTCCACTCCTGCAGGGCTTTGGAAGGGTTGGACCGCCTTCAGATGATCAGCAACCTGGCCGACATCTTCATGGGTGCCGTGCAGTACAACAACGAAATCGATGCCCCGTGGGCCAAAGTGGACGGCCTGTGTGGCATGATGAACAATAGCAGGGCTGGCTCCCCTTACCAACGACTTATCGTTGTCAACAATGTAAGGCAACCTTGGCTTTAAGCATTAGCCTGGTCACCACGGGCAATTAGGAGATCCATATAGGTGACTGGCGTAGGAGGGAAGGAACTTTCCTTGTCTCTTTTGTGCCCAGAGGACAGATTGGGATACTGCATTCCCTTGTGCCACATAGATAGCTCATACAACATTTTGCAGGCTTGTAAGTTGTCCTGTGTGGCTAATGGAAGGCACTTTCAGAAAGGGCAAGGGGCCACAGTGGCTTAGTGGTTAAGATGCTCAGCTTGATGACCGGAAGGTCTGCAGGCCAGCAGTTCAAGAACCCAAGTGCTGCATGACAGAATGAGCTCCTGCTGTCTGTCCCCGCTTCTGCCAACCGAGCATTTCGAAAGCAAGAATTTGCAAGTAGATAAGAATACTGTAATAATAATAATTTCGTGTCAGAAATTATTCTGGGTTGAAAGGATTTTTGCTGGAGAAACTCCGCTCAGGGGATGCCCGAATGAGGCTCCTTTCATGTCCCCAAGATCTTTTCTCCACCGAAGTGGCCCCTATTTGTCTAATTGCAATTTCTTGCTTTCAATCTGCTAGGTGGCCGGGAGCTGGGACAGAGATAGGTGCTCACTCCATCACGCAGCACCCAGGTCTCAAACTGCTGACTTGCTGGCCTTCTAGCTAACAAGGCGAGCTTCTTAACCATTGAGCCACCACAAGCATTCTTTCTGCTCTGGCAAGTTCTCCTTCGCATGCCTGTTCTTGTGCTGGATGTGAGATTGGTCCAGGGCCAGCATCAGAAAATTCCAGGCCTGGTACGCGGGACCCCATACACACAAATTTTGGCCGTGCCCCTATGGCTTTCTGCACATGCACAATTTGTTTGCTCATGTGTAGAATAGTGGTTTCCCAGCAGCACCATGCCCCTATGCTTTTCTGCACATACCGTGGTATGTTTGCGCATGCATAGAGCAGTGGTTTCCCGGTGGTGCCGGGCCCCCATCATATCTGGGCCCGGGATGGGAGTCCTGATGGTCCCCCCCTGAACTGGTCACACAACTCATCATACATCCAAGAAGCTTTCTGGAAAAGAATGGGCACGTTGGGAGTTTTCTTTCCACTCTATGTTTAGGATAATGGGCCTTGTTGTTGTTTATTAAACCATTCTTCTGTGTAGTTCTGAGACTACACGGCCAATGACACAAGGTTAAACCAACACTTGCCAGTGTTTTCTTGTGAGCATCACAATTGTGGTGTGATGAATACCGCTTTTCAAGTCAGACAAACATAACCTGTCTGAAAGACACCAGAATAGGTCTTAAGACTGGCCTGACATTCAAACCAGTCCCTTTCTGCGGGTTCTCTTTGCTTCTGATAGGTGTTTTTGAAAGGTCAGAAACAAAAATGCTCGGAGAACTCATACGCCAAGATACTGGAAGAAATGCGCAGCACGTTCAGCACCGGGAAAGGTGTAGGGATGAGGCAATGGTTCTTCCAGACCTGTACAGAGTTTGGATATTGTAAGTGTATTTATGATTTCCCCCTTTTTTCCCCCTTCCCAAATCACCTCTGTGACCCATATAAAACCTATACAAGCAAAGGGCAAAACATTCATTGGCATCCAGCTGGCGATGATAGAGTCTCTGCCGGGATTCTTGAGCTTGTGCCAAGCCAGTACTCATTGCATGCTTTCTCCACAATGGCGACACATCAATTGTTGGCTGGATGGGAGCAAACTTTACACCGGTACCTTTTACGTGTCAGCCGTTATTATAGATTCCAAAATTCTCCCAATAGGCATACAGTACTGATAAGTAGCCATACTGGCTAAGAATTGGAACAGATAATAGTCCTGTTGCAAACTCTGCCCCACTATTACCTTCCATCACAGCCCAGCGCAGCCTAAATTGCAAACTGGAATTCCAGCAGAGACTCTTTAATTGCCAGCTGGAAGCAACACAGCTTTCTGTGTTGCTTCCAGCTGGCAATTTAAGAGTCTCTGCAGGAATTCTGATTTGTAATTGGGAAGAAACTAGGCTTTCTGTGTTCTATGAACATGATCGCCAATTGGCCTGATCCTCTTCTCTGTCACACTCCAGACCAGACCTGTGAGGACCCTGTCTGCCCCTTCTCCCACATGTTGAACCTCACCTTCCAATTTGATGTTTGCAAGGAAGTCTTCAACATCTCCTTCCAGACCACCCAGGAAGCGGTGTCTTTCACCAACAACTACTATGGGGCCGACCACCCCAAAGCCAGCCATGTCCTTTTTGTCAACGGTACGTAGGATTGGTGTGTGTGCATGTTTGTGTCTTCCCCATAAACACATGTTGTGAATAATATGAGAGTCTATAGAACATTCCCAGCTGTTGGCTGAGAATTTCTGGGTGTTGTATCTGACTCTAGGGGACAGTGCTCATCTCCATTTACAGTGGAACTTTGGTTAACAAATTTAATGTGTTCTCCGGGACCTTTTGTACTACGAAAAATGTGTAAAGCGAATTTCCCATGGGAATGCATTGAATGCAATTTCCCATAGGATTACACTGAAAACCAAAATTTGTTAACCGAAATGTGGTTTCCCATAGGAATGCATTGTTAACTGAGCCACTATTTTCTATGGATTTCCTTTTGTTATGCGATTTTTGTGTTAAGCGAGCTGTATGTTAAGTGAGGTTCCACTATACAGCCAACGACCCAGTGCTGTCTGCAGATGTTTCCATGGTCATGTGGCAGGCATGACTAGACGCCGGAGCACGTACCTATCTATCTTGCAATTTCTTGCTTTTGAACTACTAGGTTGTCTGGAGCTGGGACAGATGGTGGGAGCTCACTCCGTCATTCAGTACTCGGGTCATGAACTGTTGACCTGCCAACCTTCCAGTCATCAAGTTAAGCATCTTAACCACTAAGCCACTGCATAATTTGCAGCACTCAGGAAACATACCTTTGGGCTACAGCTCCCAGAATCACCCAACCACACAGATAGCAGGGGATTCTGGGTAGTTCAAAAGGTAGCCTAGTTCAAACTGTTCTATTCCCGTCTTTCCTTTGGAGCCTAATTTCTGAGATCTGCCTCATTTGTTGGATCAATATTTCTAATCTTTTTTTTAAACCCTTTCACCTTTCTAAACTTCTGCTCCCTCCTCAGGTGACATTGATCCTTGGCACGCACTCAGCGTCCTCACAAACCAGTCCTATTCTGAGCTGGCCATTTTAATCAACGGCAGTGCGCATTGTGCCGACATGATGGATCCAAAGCCCACCGATCCGCTGCCGCTCTTCCAAGCCAGAAAGGTAAGCTGGGCCCAGGATGTCCCAACAGAATAGTTTGGGAAATGCAACAATGAAATCGCAGCAAAAGCTTCTGCAGTGGTGGCAGAAAAAAAGGGTGGGGAAAACCCAAAATTTCATGTTTCCCTTTTTAAAAAAAATGCTTCTTTTAAAGCAGAATCATGGAACAATCCTTCTGTTTTAAGAATGGTGTATGCCATGGGCTCCCAATAGGCATTTTTTCCTTAAGGAAAATTCAACTTTTCTTTTCTTTTCTTCCTTCCTTCCTTTAGCTGGAAGGCCAGCAAGTTGGCTGTTTGAGACCTGGGTACCGCATGATGGATTGAGTGCCTTTCTCTGTCCCAAGTCATGAAAGGAGCTTCATTCTGGTGTCCCCTAAGCAGTTTCTCCAGCAAAAATCCTTTCAACCCAGAATAATATCTATCTATCTAATCTCTCTCTCTCTCTCTAACTATCTCTCTCTCTCTCTATCCATCCATCTAGCTATCTATCCATCCATCCATCCATCCATCCATCCATCCATCTATCACTTCCCTTTTCTTTCTTTCTTTCTTTCAAGCAGCCTAGAAATCAATTCAGTAACTAATGGACAAAACACACAGAGAGACCTGCTGAATTTCTGATGGTTATGCTGGCCTAGAAAATGTAACTTTTCCAAGCTGTAGGTTTAATCAGTAATTAAACGGGGGATGCCCCAGAATTCCAAGGTGACATAATTGTGAGATTTCCATCAGAATCTAAATATTGCAAAATAAAGCAGGAGAATTTGTTGTAGATGATGATGATTTTTTGTGAACTTGTCATCATGGTTAACATGAGGGTATGGGTGATGCTTTCTCAAGTGCAGTAAACTAGTAACCAACCTCACATTTGTTTTCTTTTTACCCACCCACCCAGGAAATTACCTCTCGAATTAATGAATGGCTCAACTTGGCAAAAAAGATCCATGAAGACAACTGATCTCATCCAATGGGAAGAGGCATCACCAGTATTAATTACTGGGTGTTTCTCTTCCAAAGAGACTTTCTTGGACGTACAGCATAACCACTGAGAAGCATCTTTGCACGCCTTGAAATTGACTCTTAGGGCATATAGACTGCATTTTAATTTTTTGCACTGCTTCAGGATTCAATGTCTTCCCCACATTCATTATGGTTGTTAAAGAAAAAAAATTACAGATCAAAGCTCCTCCAGGAATGATTAATGCAGCACAGCATTCTGTGTTTACTCTTGTTTTATTCCATTTTACTTGTTTTGCACTTTCCAAATACAGAGTTTTCAATACAATTGATTTGCTGCGGATCTTATGGTTATAGAGACCAAGAGGCTAACACTTCAAATCTCTTTTTTAAAATTTGGAACTAAAACTAGATTGCTCTTTGGACATGCCTGTTGATCGCTCAGTGACTGGAGCTTCAGGTATCTGATTGCTTGTGAGAATGAGTATCCATGAACCAAAGACAGAATTGTGGATTACTTCTGTATTTTCAGAAGGTCATTTCAAAAGACTCTGCTGAACAGAAACGCATAGCGCCACTAATATCCCCGGTGTGGCCTTGGCCCTCGGCAGTCAGATGTTCCTTGGAGAAGGTTTCCATCTCCTGGTTTAACTCCTTTAGGTCTTCGATCTCCAGTGCAAGGTTATAGAGCTGGTTGAACAGGTCCAGGTCAACCAGACGTAATCTGTGCTGAATAGCAAAAAATAAAATAAAAAAATTAGATTTCAGAACTTTATCAGATACTAGAAACAAATCAACAGGTCCCTGCCCCAAAAAACTTAATATAAATGTTTCAAAACGAGTGCATTTAGTGGAAAGTGGTTGGGAAAAGAAAAGAAAACAGGCAAAGCTAGGAATCAACGACGTAGTGAAATTAAACGAGTAGTTTTTTGATAGATGCTTTTTTTAAAAAAAAAATTTACATGTTGTGGATGTCTTTTGAAGTAGTAAAGTACAAATCTGCAAAAGCTCACGATGAAATAAATTAGATGTTTAGGTGCCACAATATGGTTTTATTTTTAATAGATTGAAGCACTATTTAATATCATAATCGGCCACTAGGGGGAACTAGGGAGCAAGACAATAAATTTGCAAAGTACTGTAAATAATTGCATGCAGTCCAGTCAATTCTAGTTTAAAGTTTTCCCTTGCTCAAAAGCCAGTCGTATCCGACTCTAGGGTGCAGTTCTCATGTTTATTTCTAAGCCGAAGAGCCAGCACTGTCTGCTTCTGCAGACGTTTCCATGTTCATGTGGCAGGCATGACTAGACACCGGAGCGCACGGAACGCTGTTTACCTTCCCACCAAAGTGGTCCCTATTTATCTACTTGCAATGTCTTGCTTTCGAACTGCTAGGTTGGCAGGAGCTGGGATGAAGACGGGAGCTCATTTCCGTCTTGCAATACTCGGGAATTGAACTTCTGACCTTCCGCTTCCCAGTCAGCGTCTTAGCTACTTGAGCCACTGCAGTCCTAATTCTAGTTTATAGTGACCCTTTCTAGGGTTTTCCAGGTAGAGAATATACAGAATGGTTTTGCCATTCTCCTCCTCTAACGGGTCCCCTTGGGCTGTGCAGCAGGTGGCCCCTAGGCAGGTGGTCCAACCCATTGAGCTATTCAGACTTGCAATAATCATAGTGGTAATACAGTGGTACCCCGCATAACGAACACTTCGTATAACGAACACTTCGCATAATGAAGCGTTTTTGAGCTATTGGCATAACGGGGGGAAATGTTTTTTATACGGGGTATACCCCACATTATGAAACACCCCCCCTCCATTATACAGGGTATACCCCCTGATAGTGATTCGCATAACAAAAAAATTCATATAACGAAGCATTCTGTGGAACAGAGCTTTTTCATTATACAGGGTCCTACTGTACATTATTTATCAGTATTGGTATGATTCATCTACATGCAGTACTGTGCAAAAGTCTTAGGGTGACCATTAACTGGTTTGGGGAAATTTTGATGAGTGCTTTCAGGGGGACAATCCATACACCCTAACTCCAAACTTCACCAAACTTGGAAAGCTTTGAGAGGAGAGTTGGCAGAGGACACTCTCCAATTCTGGCGTGACTAGGCTGCTCGGTGGCTTAGTTATGCTCCCCCAAATCACTCACTGATTTTTCCAAAACCAGCTGGGGGTTGCCTAAGACTTGTAGATTATTCTATGTACTGTAGGCTATTCCAAAAATTGCAGAATTTTGTTTATTTTATTTATTTATTGCTATATTTTTATACTGCCTTCCTCACCCTGGGTCGACCCAAGGCGGTTTACAAGAATATGAACATTTCCAGACACGATGTGATGCCAAAGGACTCACCATTTCTCCATGTAGCCAGGCAATTTTCTCTTGTAGGCTGGACTGACTACCCTTGGGAGGTTTGGCCAATTTCTGTTCCTCTCCCCCAGGTAGAGGAGATGGAGATGGTCTGGATTCCTTAAACATTTTTGGCATAGGAGGCAGCCCTTTGAAAGGAAAGGCTTCTTCGTGAGTCCAGGTATCCATGGGGAGATTCTCTGTTCTTTGGAAGCGAGAAGCGGTCAGTTACCTGCTCTCAAAGACGCTCTTCCTTTGGCTGCAAGGGTTTGCCCCGTCCTAGGATGTCTTTACATCCAGATAAGAGGGAAATAGTCACTGAATGGGCACTGGCCCAGATGTGAGAAAACCGCGGGGTCAAATCTGCTGTTGCTTTCTTTTTTTAAGACACCGAACCCTCTTATCTCCAGACTTGGGGAAAGATACAAAGGGAGTCAAGTGGCCATTTCACCTGAGCAGGTAAACACGAGCAGCAAACCTGATACTCCGAAACCTTCAAAGATCCTTCCGCAGAGGTAGCTTACTTGCTTTACATGCACAGCCACTCCTGATGGCAGAAATGACTCCAAAATTCTTGGAGGAAACAATGCGTTGCTGCCAGCCGGGCTGCCCGTTCAAAGTTCAGATACAAACGGGTGACCAAGACTTCACGCACACCCTTGTTTTCTCTTTTCTTCCGCTACAGGGAACAGAAAGCGCCGTCGAAGCACAATGGAGTCAAAACACTCCCCTGTCATATAACAATCCCGGGGCAGCCTATGCAACTGGGTTGGTGGCAGGTGGAGGAGTGAGAAGAGGAAATAAGTCAAGGAATTAATTAGAGGACACACACTTATCCGGAAAGAATGCACACCCGGGGAATGTGGCGATGCTGGTGGCTTAAATAGCTTGTTCATACAAGACTAAGCAAATTCACAAGTGACGCATTGGATAGCTGTCAGCCACTACAAGCTGTTACAGGAGCCTAAAATAAACAAACCAGGGGAAAAAAAGTTGAAGTACAGAAGCCTCCAATTTGCAAAATTTGAAGTTACTGTTCATTTCCTTCCTCTCGACCAAGTTACACAAGAACTAACCCTCTGACCTTGCTGAGGACACCCCATCTGCAAATTTGGGGTGGGGTGGGGGTATTTACAAGTATTTATGTTTTAGAGAGAATGTCTTGGAATTCTATCCCTTACAAGGCATATGTGGAAAGAGAAGGATAAAGACCACAAGGAAGACCCAGAGGAAGGTGGAGAGAGAACATCAAAGAAATACAGTGGAACCCCGACATAGATATGGTTTGACTTACAAAAAAATAATATCAACATACAACTAGAAATTCTGGCTTAAAAATGCGACATAAAGATTTTTAATAGGAAAAAATTCGACATACAAAAATATGGTGACATCTAGTGGCCTCTTCTGGTAATGCAATGTGTTTTTGACATACATTTTTTTTACTACAAATAACCTCATGGAACGGGGGGAAATTCGTATGTAGAGGTTTTACTGTATTACAAGAATATCAAATACATATTAGGTAAAGGTCACCCTTGCTCGAAAGCCAGTCATATCTGACTCTAGGGTTCAGCTCTCATCTCTATTTCATAGCTGAAGAGCCAGTGCTGTCTGTGTCTGCAGATGTTTCCGTGGACATGTGGCAGGCATGACTAGACACCGGAGTGCACAGAGTGCCATTTACTTTCCCACCGAAGTGGTCCCTATTTATCTATTTGCAATTTCTTGCTTTCGAACTGCTAGGTTGGCAGGAGTTAGGACAGAAACGGAAGCTCATTTCGTCGTGCAGTACTCAGGTATCGAACTGCTGACCTGCCGCCTTCTAGTCAGTGTCTTAACATATTGTAAGAACACCAAATAACATCGGTGGAGGCCGCTAGAAGTACATCTCCCTCGACACCAGATGGGGTAAAAGAGGAAGCAAAGAATATTTATGCTTTGCTTCTCAGCTCAGGACTGAGATGTACTAGTAAATATAGGTAAAGGTAAAGGTTTTCCTTGCTCGAAAGCCAGTCGTATCCGACTCTAGGGTGCAGTGCTCATCTCTGTTTCTAAGCCGAAGAGCCAGCGCTGTCTGCTTCTGCAGACATTTCCGTGGTCATGTGGCAGGCATGACTAGACACCGGAGCGCACGGAACGCTGTTACCTTCCCACTGAAGTGGTCCCTATTGATCTACTTGCAATTTCTTGCTTTCGAACTGCTAGGTTGGCAGGAGCTGGGATGAAGACGGGAGCTCATTTCCGTCCTGCAGTACTCGGGAATCGAACTGCTGACCTTCCGCTTCCCAGTCAGCGTCTTAGCCACTTGAGCCACTGCAGTAGATGCAAAATGATAAACACATGAAACACACTCTTCAGAAACAGAGTGGGCTTGACCCATGGAAGCTAACATTAAAATTTAACAATTAGACATCAAAGTGCTGCTTTTTTGTTTTGTTTTCTTTATTCTGCTATTCTTCAAAAACAGGTTTTTAGAACCCATTCTTTAAAAACATGTAATAACCAATTTTTTTAAAAAAAGGGAAGCCAGTTTTAAAAAACATCCCTAAAGCCAAAACCTTCTGATTTACAGCCTCACCAGAGAACATGGAACTGTGATGGCGAACCTTGGCATTCCAGATGTTCTTGGACTTCAATTCCCAGAAGCCCAAGCCCCCGTGAATCCACACGAATGGGTTTGCTGCAATTCATCCGACCTGCGCCGCCCTTGTCGCTTCCGGAAGCGGAAGTAAAACGCACCCTTATGGGCGCATTTTGCTTCTTGGAGCGACGAGGACGGCGCGGGTCAGATGAATTGCAACAAACCCATTCGTGTGGATTCACAGAGACTTAGGCTTCTGGGAATTGAAGTCCAAGAACATCTGGAGTGCCAAGGTTCGCCATCACGGGCACAGAAAATGTGTAACTCTCCAGATGTCTTTGCACTCCAATTCCCAACAGCCCCAATTGGCATCGCTGGTTGTGAAAAATGTGGGGAACTGCAGTTCAAGACCATTTGGAAAATAGTACTTTGTACACCTATCCTTTAGTTGATAAAATGAGGTACTGTACACAGAAAGAGCATCCTTGAAGATTGTGGTATTTTTAAACAACAATCCGGTGCACCCTAGTAATAGCAACTTTGTGTTGCCGGCTAATCTTTTTCACACTGGGTCAGGCGAAGGGAACTGCAGCATGAACTCACCAAAAGGTGGCTTAATTTTGGCAGTTTCACATCTGGCCTAGACATGAAAGACGATTATTAAATCAATGGCCTTACATTTTAGGATCGCATGTTTATCAACTGATGGATAACTCAGTGGTTTAGGTAGCTGGCTATAGAGGAAGTGATTGGGAGTTTAATTCCTCACTATGTCTCCCTAACAGAGGATGGATTTAATAATCCATAGAGGTCAAAGATGTTTATATTAATTTCCTTAAAAGTTGCTTTGACACCTGTATGGTACCAGAGGATTGGAAAACACCCTCAAAACTCTTTAAAAACAAACTTCTGCAAAAACTACAGGATCATGCAAGGAAAACGAAAGTGGACTTGATCCACGAAAGCAAAGAATAAAATACAATAATTAGTCTTTTAAGTTGCCGCATCGGTTTTCCCCCTTTTTCTGTTTTATTTACCATTTAAAGAAATCTGAGAAAAGTCTATACATTTCAACCCTGTTTTTAAATAGCTGCCCAGGGACTGCAGTGGCTCAAGTGGTTAAGACGCTGACCAGGAGGCAGAAGCATACCTGTCAAGTTTTGGGAAATTTCTGTCAAACCCCCGTATTTTACACTCTTTTCCGCCATCATCCCGTATTAGTTAGACTGCAATTAGACTGGAGTTAGACTGGAGGCCAGCACAGGATAAGCACAGCTGTCCAGTTTACTGTTTGGGCCAGGAAATTTCCCTTATTTGACAGAAATTTCCCGAAACTTGACAGGTATCTCAAACTTCCCCACTCCCAGCACTGGGATTTCATTTCCCTGTACATCCCTTAAGTTCGACCTCAGTTCCTTGAGTCTGGGCCATGCCTTGGGGGGAATGCGCAAAAACTCTCTATGGGAAATAATGGAGTAGGCGGACCCCGAGTCTATTTCCATCCTAACTGGGATCCCCTGCAACAGTACCTCAACATAAAAACGTGGGTGCCCTAAGGACACGCTGTGAACGGCCAGGTCGTCTCCCTCGTATGCTCTGCGGTACACGTGGTACCCCTCCTGGCCGTCGTCGCCGTCGTAGACTTTGCCGACGCCATCCCGTCTCCTCATGGAGCGCTCTGCTGGGCCCTTGCTCTCGTCTCGCCGTCGCCTGCACACCCTGGCGATGTGGCCCCTTCGTCCACAGTTGTGACACTCAGCCTTTCGGAATGGGCACCTGCTCCGATCGTGGGATGCTCCGCAGCCATCGCAACGCCGGCCTCCCTTTCCTTTCTTCTCGCCCTGGCCCTTTCCGATTTTCCGGACACCCTCATCTTCACTGGAGCCTGCGTTGGCGGAGGCCTCTGAAGATATGGGCGAGTGTGGGGCAGGGGGCGCCCTCCAGGTCGCCTGGACTGCGGATGCAGCCGCCTTAATTGGTGGTGGCTTCGCTTTGAGGAGCTTGAACCCGGCCCTTGTAGACTCAGCCATCTGCGCCTCTTGCAGAACTTCTTGGAAGGTGAGGTCGTGGCCGCGGGTCAAGAACTTCTTTTGGGTGTCCCCATCTCGCATTCCGCAAAGCAGCCGGTCTCTAAGGGCCATATCTAAGTTCTCCCGCCATTCGCACGGGGTTGCCGCCAAACGGAGGGCCGCCGCGTATTCAGTCACGGTCTCACCCGGCTTTTGGTCCCTCCTCGCAAACGCGGCTCTGGCCGAGTAGAAGGACACCTTGGGCTTGAAATGGCTTCTCAGTGCAGCCAGCAGGTCAGCTACGGAAACCTGCTCCACTTCTCTTGGCGCCACCAGGTCCATCAGCGTTTGCACTGCGTGGTAGCCGAGCATCGTGATGAGAAGGCCCCTCTTCTTCCCAGCATCTGTGATGCCAGCAACCGCTACCGTATTCCTGAAATGCATCTCAAACCCGTCCCATAGTTCGGGCTGGCTTACGTCGAAAACCGGTTGCTGTGGAAGTGTCTTGTCCCCGTGGGAAGCCATCATCCCACCTTCGTCGCCAAGTTAGTGTTTGGGAATCAAGACAATGGAAGCAGCTGTAAACTAGCCTAGCACATCTTTATTGCATGGAGTACAGCATGAACATGTGGTAATGGCGGACAGACAGCTCCTTTTATGCAGTGGCTATACATTTGAATGTGGCTCCTCGATAGCGCATTGGCTACTGTCCGTATGACGGCATCCTTAGTCACGCCCTTCTTGTCCAGGTGAGGTGAGGGCGGGCATCTTTCCCGCGCAGCTGAAGGTATTCGCGGAATGTGTACCATGTGAGCTGAACGCTCGCTATTTCCCCCTAGTGGTCACTTGCTTGCATTCTATTGTGGTTTGTTACATTCTTTCTATTGCAAGATACAGATTGTTACATTCGCTCATTCGTGTGGTTACAGATTGTTACATCCGCTCATTCGTGTGGTTACAATTACATTCAATACACAACAGGAAATTTCTGTAAACCCCGTATTTTACACTCTTTCCCGTCGTCATCCCGTATTAGTTAGACTGCAATTAGACTGGAGTTAGACTGGAGGCCAGCACAGGATAAACACAGCTGTCCAGTTTACTGTTTTGGCCGGGAAATTTCCCTTATTTGACAGAAATTTCCCGAAACTTGACAGGTATGGGCAGAAGGTCAGCAGTTCAATTCCTGAGAACTGCAGGACGGAATGAGCTCCCGTCTTTGTCCCAGCTCCTGCCACAACCTAGCAGTTCGAAAGCAAGAAATTGCAAGGAGATAAAACAGGGTAGGAACCACGTCGGTGGGAAGGAAACAGCGTTCCGTGCGCTCCGGTGTCTAGTCATGCCTGCCACATGACCACAGAAACGTCTGCAGAAGCAGACAGCGCTGGCTCTTCGGCTTTGAAACAGAGATGAGCACTGCACCGTAGAGTCGGATACGACTGGCTTTTGAGCAAGGGGAACCTTTACCTAATGCTAACCCACATTTAGAAATGTCCTTCTTTTTGGCAAAAAGGATAAAGAAAGAGACTGGACACGTTTTGCTTGGAAATTTTCATATAATGTTTAATTTTATCACTTTAAAGCTGCCCTTCCTTTAAAACAATTGGATTGCTTTGGGTTTTTAGACCTTAAAAAACTGCTTCTAAGTAAGGGCACGGCACGCCAAAGATGGCGTCCGAAGCGTCAGTGGCACGTCTGAGCATGCGCAGGACATCGAGGAAACTTGATAGACGTGACGTCCCAGTGGTCACATGACTTGTCCAAGATGGCTGCGCTCATCGTGGTAGGTGACTTTGTGGAGTCTCTATACTCCTGTATATAGTTGGCAGTTGCTCTTAAAAGTCAAAGGAACTGGTTTGATGGCGTTACTGTTGGATGGGGAAACGTTGTTTATCTACCGTTTTAATTTAATTTTATATTTTGTTTTTCTTTAATTATATACTTCCTTGCTTCCTTACTACATTTATATACCTATTTGAATGTAGTAAGGAATATACCTTTCCATCTGGGAAAGAAATTGCCAGTCCGAACGGTTTTTTGTAACTATTATTATTATTATTATTATTATTATTATTATTATTATTATTATTATTATTATTATTATTATTATTATTATTATTATTATTATTATTATTATTATTATTATTATTATTATTATGCTTGGATTTCTATACCGCTTTCCTTCCCCTAGGGGAACTCAAAGCGGTTTACAAATAATACAAAGCAATATAAATGATACAATATAAATAATACAAAGCAATATAAATTACATAAAGCATTTACAAATCACATTTCAAAAATAACAATGTTAGAGATTACAGGATCCAAAATAGAATATACAATATTCTAAGTAAATTAACAATATCTACAAAAAACATACTGTAATCATTTCAATGAGTCCTGATGGAGCAAAAGCTCAACAATAAAACAAATATTAAATAATACTATAAGACAAAAACGTCATACTGATAGTATATAGAGAAAAGGACAGTTTTTAATTTATCATGTGTGAAGGAAGCGTAATTTTCACTAACGGTGATATTTAGAGGGGTTTTTGGTAGGCAGACTAATTGAGATGAGTAGTTTTTTTATTTTATATTACTGTTTTGAAATAAAGCGTTTAATATGTATATATTATGGTTTTTAATTTTATTTAATTTTAAAAAACCCATTGTTGGTATTTTGTTGGTATTAAGTTTTTCGTATGCCCCCTGGCCCTCGGGTTCCCACTAAGGGAGGAAGGCAGCATAAAAATCAGTGTAACCAAGTAATCATTCTGACCTACTCTTTTCTCCAGCGTTGCTAAATTAGTCTCAAATGCAGAAAGCAGGCAGGTGACATGTTTCCCCATAGTTGCATTTTCATGTCTTGGAAAACCTTCACCTGTATTTTCTTTAAAAGTTATCAGTTTGCCAGAAACACAAACATGTGAGTTCTAAAGCAAACTAAGCCTGACGTTTGCTCTGTTGGCAAAAACGATGAAGGTGAGGCTGTCCTACTCTGAGCAATTGGTAGGAAGGCAAGACACCCTGGAAAAGACAATAATGCTTGGAAAGGTGGAAGGCAGCAGGAGACGAGGAAGACTAAATGTGAGATGACATGATTCTGTAAGGAAGCCACAGGCTTGAGTTTGCAAGGACTGAACAGAGCTTTTGGGGACAGGATATTTTGGAGAGCTCTCATTCATAGGGTTTCTTTGAATCAGAGACATCTTGATAGCACATAACAAAAACATTTTGCACTCCAAAATGATGTTAGCTGTATGATGTTTGCTGTATCTCTAAGAACACTGATCGGTTGTTGATGCTGTGAAGTAGCAGAAGAATAGTTCAGTAAAGTTCCTTTGTGGTTATGTTATAATTTTGCTACATAATTTATAAACAATTGGCCATATCAGTGTTTTGGAGCAAAAATAACAATGCCATATCTCCTTTAAGCAGGGGTTCCCTACCTAAGGCCCATGGGCTGGATCCGGCCCCGGTGCTATTTCATGTGGGGGGGGGCCATCCCCCAAGGGCATTTGAGACTAATGGCCACCCCTTTGAAGCTATTGGGACAAAATGGCTACCCCCATTGTGCAGGCAGGGCAACATGGCCTTCCAGCCCTCAAACATGACAGAGGGAGCTTGACCCAGCCCCCAGCTTGAAAAGGTTGGGAACCCCTGCCCTAAAGGTTGAGAAGGCATTAGCTTTCACATGCCACAGCCGAGAAGTCCATGCAAGCTTATGCCATAATAAATGTGCTTAATCGTTTTGGAGCCATTGGTGGGTTTTTGCCATGTGTAAAAATGTAGTATTACAGTTACCGGTATATGTATTCATTGTTGGTTGTTACTTAGGTAGCTATGCTTAGAATAGAGCTATTGAAATACAGTACTGTACTAAGATTGTAGGTCAGGAGTTCTCAACCTTTTAAAGCCGGGGGCTGGGTCACGCTCCCTCAGACAGCTTTGGGGGCCGGGCGGCTATTTTGCCCTTCCTCCACCACATGGCACTTCCTGGTGTTGTGGAGGTGGGGAGGGGGCATGAAATGGTGCTGTGGGCCGCATCCGGCTCACGGGCCGCAGTTTGAGAAATGCTGTTGTAGGTCATAACTAACATAGGCCACACTGATTTTGGTGCCTTTACTCGAAGTGAAGCTGCCTAGAGTAACTGCATGCTTAGTGCTCTTCTGTACTGCCTATCTGGGAGATATTCCCACTCTGGGTGGTTTATACTTCTAAAACCAGCTATATAGCAGATAAATTGATCAATTGCAAGCATAAAATAGCAATAAAAACCCATTATCCAAATGGGTGAAAATAAGTAAATACAGTAGAGTCTAGGTCCGCGATGGCGAACCTTGGCACTCCAGATGTTCTTGGACTTCAATTCCCAGAAGTCCCAGGCCCCATGAATCCGCACAAATGGGTTTACTGCGATTCATCCGGCCCGTGCCACCTTCGTCGCTCCTGGAAGCGGAAGTAAAACGCACCCGTATGGAGGAAGGGTTAACCCAAAAGAGTCATAACCATACGGGTGTGTTTTACTTCCGCTTCCAGGAGCGACGAGGACAGTGCGGGACAGATGAATCGCAGTAAACCCATTTGTGCGGATTCATGGGGCCTTGGGCTTCTGGGAATTGAAGTCCAAGAACATCTGGAGTGCCAAGGTGCGCCATCATGGGTCTAGGTCCTATCCTTTATAGTCTTGTAATATATACAGAGCCAATAATATAGAATTGCCCCCTTCTTCTTGACAGAAACTCACTGCTTATTTTTCAACAGCTTCGCCACTGCAGATGTGTTGTCCTATCACCATACACCTGCTCCCGGTATAGTAGCAGCACTCCTGGGCCTCCTGATGGTTTGTTGAAAGCCAAGATCATCAAATTTTTAAGCAACCACTTAACCGACTTTGAATATTTTCTAAGGTTGAGCCATAAACTAAGGAATTGGAGTAAAGAGTTGAAAAATAGGTATGCACACCTTTGTTTCTGGATTTGACCATGGCAAACAAATTTATATTTTTATTTTTTGGGTCATCTGTTCGCTTTTTGTGCTTTTAAAAAAAATGCTTTGAATTGGGGTGAATTTGGTTCTCCAATCTGGAAGCCAACTTGTGAATTTTAGACTGGTATGGTAAATCTTGAAAACTGTGGATATGATACATTGTGTAAATGGGCTTCCGATCTATTCAGAGCAGCTTTTGATTATTGTTTTTCTTGATCTCCTCCCTCAGCAAGTACACGAGGACCTCTGAGCGCTATGGAGATGATATTGCAGCTGCCTACTTTGCCCTGAATCTGAAGGGACGGGTTAGGTATGCAATCCATGCTTTGTCCAAAAATCTCACCTTGGGGAAACTATTTGAAATCCTTTGAATGAGTGACTAGAAGACATTTGGTCTTCTGTTTGTCCTTTCCTTGGCTTTTCTTACCATTTTTATAACAGTGATACTGTAAGTGGCTCAAGTGTCTAAAACTGGCTGGAAGGCGGGAGGTCAGGTCAGCAGTTCGATTCCCGAGTACTGCAGGACGGAATGAGCTCCTGTCTTTGTCCCAGCTCCTGCCAACCTCGCCGTTCGAAAGCAAGAAATTGCAAGTAGATAAATAGGGACCACTTTTGTGGGAAGGTAAACAGCGTTCCGTGCTCTCCGGTGTCTAGTCATGCCTGCCACATGACCACGGAAACGTCTGCAGAAGCAGACAGCACTGGCTCTTCGGCTTTGAAACAGTTGATCACTGAACCCTAGAGTCGGATACGACTGGCTTTCGAGCAAGGGAAACTTTTATCCGAATCAAATGGGCGATGCATAGGATAACGTCCAAAAATGGACTTTATCCCAGGTTCCTATACCAAATACCTCGGATAATGTCCATTTTTTAGCGGTTTTGGATTTTATGCGTTGCATCACGTGTACATGAAAACCACAACTTTATCCGAATCGGACTTTATCTGAGGTACCACTGTACTGTAATATGCTAGCTGGGCATGTTTAGCTTTGGAAGAGGAGACCAAGGAGAGATAGGATAGCAGTTTTCAAATACTTGAAAGACAGTCACAAAGAGCAGGGTCATCCCAGAGTGCAGGATATGTAATTATGGGCTCAAGTTATAGGAAGCCAGATGTAGGCTGAATATCAGGGGAAACCTCTTAATTTAATTGTCATAGGGTCACACCAGTGACCCTGGACGGTAGTGAGTACTGTAACATTGGAGACATTCAAGAGAAAAATTGGATAACTGTTTGTCATATCTGCTATGATTTGGATTCTTGCACTGAGCAGGGGGTTGAGCTTGATGGCCTCATTGACCCCTTCTCACTCTTATGTCATATACCAGTGATGGCGAACCTTTAAGAGACCGAGTGCCCAAACTGCAACCCAAAACCCACTTATTTATCGCAAAGTGCCAACACGGCAACAGGGGAGGGAGGAAATTTTCCCATTGAGCTGCTGGGCAGAGGGGCGGGGCAAATTGCTGGGGGAGGGAGAAAGCGCTCCCATTGAGCTGCTGGGCAGAGGGGCAGGGCAAACTGCTGGGGCAACTGCATGGGTGCCCACAGAGAGGGCTCCAAATGCCATCTCTGGCACACGTGCCATAGGTTCGCCACCACTGTCATATTCCACCCTATTGCGCTTAGTGCACTCTTTGGGTGGTTCACAAGGCAATTTGCATTTTTGCCCCCAACATGCTAGGTACTCATTTTACCAACCTTGGAAGGAAGGAAGGGTGTGTCAACCTTGATCCCTGGTCAAGATCAAACTCTCAATGTTCTGGCTACAGTATAGCAGTTTAGCCACTGCGCCACCAGGGTTCTGCTTACTCTCGGATATGCTTTATAAACTGGTTCTTGCAGTCTCATGAAATGCCATCAGCTCTGCTGGCGCGGTAAACAAAAATTATGCTTATTTTGTTGTAGGTTACAAGGCCAAAACGAATGGTTGCCTAAGGGAGACAGCATGTTTGAAAAATACTCTCTTTTTCAAGCAGACACCATCTGTGTGGAAGGAATAGATGTCAGTGGATCTGTCATCACCTACAATGGCCTGATGAATAACCTGGGTGAGAATCTGGACAGTCCTGTGGCCAGGGGCAATTTTGTATCCCGTTTGAGCACAGCCTAAAAACAGCTGGAGGTAAACGTGGCACCACACGGAAGTCTGAATGCAGGAGGAAAAGTGAAGTAATAGTGGAACATACGTATTCCCTTTTTAAAGTGTAACCTGGATGATTTGCAATTTGATACCCAAAACATGTAGGGAATGGTGTTATGGGAAGGGTGTCTATGTTTAAGCCCTAAAGGGTTTAAAAGCAGATGCTGAACTTGACGACTCGAAGGCCAGTGGATCAGGAGTTCAAGAACCGAGTGCTGCACGACAGAGTGAGCTCCCATCTCTGTCTCAGTTCCTGCCAACCTAGCAGTTCGAAAGCAATAAATTGCAAGTAGATAAATAGGCACTACAGTAATACCTCAGATAACGCTAAAACTTGGTTCCACAAGTCTTCATGTTATCCGAATTTTTAGTGTTATCCGATGCATGCATTGGATAACGCTAAAATCCTATGGGATGCATCGGATAATGTCAAAACTCCATAGAGATGCATTGTAACCGGCACAGGTTTTAGCGAATGTTTTCCGATGCATCCCATAGGATTTAAACATTATGCGATGCAATCCCCCCGCAACCCAAATATCAGGTCGTTATCCGATTTTAGTGTTATGTGATGCGGTTGTTATCCGAAGTTTTACTGTACTTCAATGGGAAGGTAACAACATTCCATCTCTTAGTACAGTACAGGGGTTTGCAATCTATAGCCTGAAGGCTGGATCCGGCCCATGGTGCCGGATGATCTTCGCTTCAGCTGTCCCTGCAGCTGCCAGCGCCAGAATCAGCCGCAGACTCATTTATAGCAACGCTAATGCATTTACAATAGCCGTGGACGCGTTTTATTGCACCAGTCTGGCCCACTCAGCTGCCTGAGGGGGCGTGGTCCACCCCGTGGCTGAGAGAACATTGAGAACTCCTGTCTTAGTGTCTAGTCATGCCTGCCACATGACCATGCAGACAGCACTGGCTCTTTGGCTGTAAACAGAGATGAGTACTGCACCCTAGAGTCAGATACACCTGGCTTTTGAGCAAGGGGGACCTACCCAGCATTCTAAGTTGTGAGATTCTGGAGGATATTATGGACTGCCATACCTGTGTGGATGGATCCTGACCTCTTTCTACTGTCTTTTCTCAAAACATTTCCCATAGTTCCCTTGAAATCACTGAAGTGTCTGGATCTAAGCCGATGCCCCTACGTTGATGACTGGCTCTTGAATCGGCTGCACCACTTTGCACACTCCCTGGAGGAACTGTCGCTGGCCGGATGCCCACAGGTCACTGAGAAAGGCCTCACTTGCCTCCATCACCTGGAGTGAGTACAACCTTGACAGCTTCCAAAAGTTTCAACTGTTTTGACCCAAAGATCAGGGCGTCACAATTAGGATCCCTATAAATGACCAAAGGAGGCAAGTTGTGAAGTTAGCACCGATCCATTAAAATCATTACCCAACCTAGGATTGTGTTTCTTCTTATGCCTTATCCAAATCCGAATATTGGCGATCCTCACGGCGATCAGCCATGAAGATTGTCCTGAGAATATAATACAGTGGCCTTTCATCTGCCTTCCGCCTCACAACGTGACACCCATACCACTGATCCGGTTCCATGAGTCACTTTCTGGTCCTAAGTCCTCCTCAGACCCAGGCCAGGATGGATGAAGCTGCAGCCCTCCGTAAAACATTCTTAATTTCTGTAATTAGTAATTGACATCACAGCAGCCCAGATTAAAATCAGCCCTCCACGATTAATCAAGTGAAACTAATGTACTATTGAAAAACTGGCATCTCTGCTGAAATCCGTGTTGCTCGGTGTGTTTTGGGTTAATTAGATGGATTGTCACTACTGTATGTTTCATGTAGATTATAAAACCTTTTCCAAATTTGCTCTTTTTAGTTTCTAAGCACAGGGGATACAGTTTTTTTTTAAATTGTCTCTTTTTTGTTTTGTTTTGCAGAAATCTGAAACGCTTGGATGTTTCCGACATTCCTAAAATTCCCTACAAAGGGCTCGTTCGGATTCTGCTGGAGGAGATGTTGCCCCGGTGTGAAATTGTCGGGATGGGCAGTAGAGAATGGGTCGAGACGGACTTTATAGATCAACTTGAAACATACAGAAGTCTGGAAACGTACACTGACCCGAGGAACTTGCATTCCACCTGAGCTGGGAGGGCAGCGCTTCAGAGACAATTTCCTTGGCCAGTTTGTTTTATATTCTTGACCTCTCTAGACACCACGGGAACAAGAGCCCGGGACGTCTCTCAGTTCATCTTCTACGTGGACAACAACATCGCAAATGGCATTTCCATGTCTTTGATTTCTCCATTCTTTCCCATCTCCTGCCCTGCTAATGCACCAAAACTGAAACAGCTTCTATGGAAAGTCATAAACAAGGGTAAAGGTCTCCCTTACTCAAAACCCCAGACTCTAGGGTTCAGTGCTCATCTCTGCTTATAACCAAAGAATCAGTGCTACCCGCATCGGCAGACCTTTCCGTGGACATGTGGCAGGCATAACTAGGCATGGAATGCTGTTACCTTCCCACCAAAGTGGTCCCTATTTATCTACTTGCAATTTCTTGCTTTCAAACTGCTAGGTTGGCAGGCGCTGGGTCCGGTGATGGGAGCTCACTCCGTCGCGCAGCACTCAGGTCTTGACTCGCTGGCCTTCCAGCCATCAAGTTCAGCATCTTAACCACTAAGCCACCGCAGTCCCTCTAATTTGCAAGGCCATTGAATTTATGAATAAAGGCAAGAGTTGGAGAATGGTTGGCTTTGTTCTTGTTGGCAGACTTCTCCCGCCTGCATTTCCTTCCTTTGACTATACTATTTGGGACTGATGGGACATGTAGTCTAGCAATAAAAGAGTTGTGCTTTGCTTGGCCCTAAACTAAAGTCTCCGTTCATTCTCCTGATTGTTCTCCAAAACCCTCGGTTGTGTTTGCATTTTGATTTTCAAAAAGTCAGAACAATCTTTCCATTGCCTAAACCAGAATGGAAAAGCTTTTTAGTGAATGACAAATGCAGTCACTTATACCAGTGTTTCCCCCATGTGCGGCCCAGGCCCCACAGGGGGACTTCACTTCCCAGAAGTCTAAATCAGGGATCATTAGGAAGGGTATAGAAAATAAGTCAGCAAGTGTCATTTTGCCTCTTTATAAATCTATGGTGAGGCCCCATCTGGAATACTGTGTACAGTTCTGGTCGCCATACCTCCAGAAGGATATTATGGAGTTGGAGAAAGTACAGAGGAGGGCAACCAGAATGATTAGGGGACTGGAACACCTTCCTTACCATCTGAGGCTGCAACGGTTGGGCCTCTTCACTCTTGAACGACGGCGTCTAAGAGGTGACCTGATTGAAGTTTATAAAATCATGCACGGTGTGGACAAAGTGGATAAGGAAAAACTGTTTTACCTATCGCACAACACTAGAACTAGGGGACACTCCATGAAACTTTTGGGTACTAGTTCTCAAACAAATAAGAGAAAGTACTTTTTCACCCAGAGGATTACTGGTCTATGGAACTCCCTGCCAGAAGAAGTGGTGACAGCTGTCAGTCTTGACAGCTTTAAGAAAGGATTAGACAAGTTCATGGAGGACAAGGGTATCAATGGCTATAATTATGGCTACCTAAGGACAACCTCCGGGTTGGAGAGATAGGCAGGATATCTCTCAATGCCATTTCCAGGGAATCCTAAGCAGGTGAAGGCATCTCCTTGGGAATACCCTGAAGGAAATGGTGAGCCACTGTGTGAGACAGAATGCTGGACTGGATGGGCTGTGGCCTGTTCCAGCAAGGCTGTTCTTATGTTCTTATGTTCTTATGTACTTTGGCTGATCAGTGCTTTGGGGAATTGACTGAAGCTTCTGGGAATTGAAGTCCGAAAAACAAAGGTTGGGGAAACACTGATTTATACGTAGATTAGTTTGATTCTGCGGTATTGATACAATAAGTCAGAAGGCTCTCGCTTTTGGGGATCTGAACATAAGAGCAGGTCAACTGGATGAAATGAAAATCCATGTGGTCTGATATTCAAGTTACCAGGCTTGTCCTTCCCCAAAAGGCTCACAAGTAAATCAGTAAAGGCAACTACATTCCATATCTCTTGGCATCTGGTTTTAGAAGTACCTGTACACTGTATACAGCTCTTGAATGTGGAAGCTTTATTTGGTGGTTGTAGCTAAATAAAGGCCAGGTTTTCCTGCTATGGCCATAGAGTAGACCCTACTGCCAGTGACTCAAGTGTC
Source organism: Bradypodion pumilum (assembly GCA_035047305.1). Classification (NCBI taxonomy): domain Eukaryota; kingdom Metazoa; phylum Chordata; class Lepidosauria; order Squamata; family Chamaeleonidae; genus Bradypodion; species Bradypodion pumilum. The sequence continues at coordinate 4,342,867 of JAWDJD010000007.1, forward strand.
TCAGTGTCAGGCGGCGGTTAACTAACCTGGCTACCCTGAGGACTAACAGTTTTGGGTGCCAAAGTCCACAGGGAAGGGTATATAATAATTTAGTGTCAGAAATTATTCTGGGTTGAAAGGATTTTTGGCGGAGAGACTCCACTCAGGGGACGCCCAAACAAGGCTCCTTTCATGTCCCCAAGATCTTTCCCCACTGAAGTGGTCCCTATTGATCTACTTGCAATGTCTTGCTTTCGAACTGCTAGGTTTGCAGGCGCTGGAACAGACGGGCACTCAAATCGTCATGCAGTACCCAGGTCTCGAACTGCTGACCTTGCCAGCCTTACCAGCTAAAAAGCTGAGCTTCTTGATCACTGAGATAGTCCCCAAATGGATTAAATCCCACTTGAATCCATCTTGATGGAGGGCAGCAGCTTCATCAATATTGGCCTGGGGTTGAGGAGGATTTTGCATGCCAAAAGGGCTCAGGACCAGAAAGTGACTCGTGGAACTGGATCAGTGGTATGGGGGGGGGGGGGTGTCATGCGATGCGGAAGGCAGATGCAAGGCCCCACTGCATTATACCCTCAGGACAGTCTTCATGGCTGATCACCATGAGGATCGCCTGCATTCGGATTGGGATACAGCAGAAGAAGAAGGTATGGAGCAAGCCCGAAGCTGGCTGTGCTATCAGAGTTTGCTGCCTTCTGCGGGTGATTGTTCTGCCACCTTGAAAGAAAGTAGGAAGGAAAAGACTGTGCCTGGCCTAAGTCTGTTTCCCTCGGCAGATGATCTGTCAGATCAGAGGTATGACTCTGACAGTGATCTGCCCGCAGTCAGGGCAAAGTGCAGAAGGCAGCTACACCTGAGACACAGGCAAGCTAGAGCCATGTGCCAGAGAAGGCTCCCAGCTAATAGCGATTAGCTGGGAGGCTTATAAGCAAGCCTGTTGCAGTCTTCCAGCATCGATACAACTCTTCAGTGCATAGACCAACACCCTGATTGGCTTCACATAGCCTGCCTAGACCTTGACCTGCCTGCTGTGACCCTGTCTTCTCTGCCAACCCTGAGGACGCCCCTGGACATCCTTCGGACTAGACACTTGCTTGAACTACCGGTAACCAGACCTCGGCATGCTCTTTGGACTCTGCTATCTGGACTCTCCTCTAATAGACTCTCTGTGTAGCGCGGTTGTGCGGCGACCGTCCCTGCTGGGGTGGGTCAACACAATAATATACAGAATTGCTCCTAGTCCTGCTTCATCTAACCAGTTTGCTGGTTGTCTGAAACCTGGGGACTGCAGATCTGTTGGGTGCAGACCTGAGATTCTCAGTGCCTTTTGAGTGGTTGGCTTTCCCCCTGCAATCTTTGACCCTTGTTGATGCAATTTGATGTCGGAGCCCCATATGCAAAGCACCTGAGCTGCAGACTTCAAAGGCTGTTGATGCAAACACGGTCCTTTGCAAGTCAAGACAAGCCCTGTGGCTGCCGGAGACCTGTGGGATTTGTGTTGCATCGCTTCCACAAGAAACCGGCAACAGCTGCCGTGCCGAGGGATAATATTTTGGAGAGATTGTTTCTGCGGCTTGTGTTCAGAAGAAGGCTTTAGTGGAAGAAGATCCGCCCTGCGGGCCGTAGTTTGGACACCCCTGGTTTAAGCAGAGAAAAATGGCAGGTTAAAACCCATCTCATCCTGTTGCAAAAAACAGATTGCAAGGCGTGTTTTACTTCCACTTCTGGTGGGAGGAACCACATGACTGGCCCACGGCCCGAAAAGTTTGCGCACCCTGGCCCTATATCTTCAGGGTGTAATTGAGTCATGTGAATCTGTGCAGCATATATCTTGGGGAAAATATTCCTGGCTTCTGTGCTATTTGTGATGAGTACTCCATCCTCAATCGCCTTCTCTCTCTCTCTCCCTCCTGCAAAATGTAATTACAGCATTTTAAATTTCATCCTCAGCCACAAGTTGGATTTTCCTCTTTCTGGTTGTGCAATGGAGTTTTGGGTATGTCAATAGAAATGTTGGAGCATAATCCTATTCCAGCGATTCATTTAATTGTTCATAGGTAAAGGGAAAAGGTCGCCCTTGCTCGAAAGCCAGTCGTATCCAACTCTAGGGCTCAGTGCTCATCGTTGTTTATAGCCAAAGAGCCAGCACCGTCTACATCTGCAGACATTTCCGTGGACATGCGGCAGGCATGCATCGACACCGGAGTGCACGGAACGCTGTTTACCTTCCCACCAAAGTGGTGCCTACTTGCAATGTCTTGCTTTTGAACTGCTAGGCTGGCAGGAGCTGGGACAGAGATGGGCGCTCATTCAGTCGTGCAGTACTCGGGTCTCAAACTGCTGACCTGCCGACTTCCAGTTGTCAAATTCAGCATCTTAACCACTAAGCCACCACAGCCCCTCTTTAATTGTTTATCTTTTATATTAAATCCAGAATCAGTATCTCTCATACCCCTCCTTCTCTTCCTCAATCTCTCTTTCTTTGTTCCCAAATTTTTATTTTGTGTTACTAATATACAATCTACTTCCTCCTTCTTTTTAACTGGCCTGTCTTCTGGTCACAACTCATTTTACTGACCCCTCCAATAGATGTGACACAGGTGTATAACAGAGCTCAAATATCTCTCTTCCCCCCTTCCTGGTCTTTACATAGGGAAACCATCACAACCCTGCACCCAGTTCTGCTTTTACTTCTGGCCCAAAGAGTTAATTTGGTTTGGCCGGACTCCAGGTTTGCAATGGCGCTCCTTCCAGCCCAAGACAGCTCTTCCAAAGTGAACAGCTTTGATTTGTGCTTTGAGTATCCTTGCTTCCGAACCTAGCAATTTGAAAGCAAAAAGTTGCAAGTAGATAAATGGACCGTTTTGATGGGAAGGTAGACAGCCTTCCGTGTCTAGTCATGCCTGCCATATGTCCATGGCATACCTGTCAAGTTTTAGATTTGGAAATAAGGGAAATTTCCTGGCAAATAAGGGATACTTGACAGCTATGCTTATCCTGTGCTGCCCTCCAATGGCGGCAATAGGGCATTGCAATCTAATTAATAAGGGATGATGCCGGGAAAGAGGGTAAAATAAGGGGTTTTCCCAGCCAATAAGGGGTACTTGACAGCTATGCTTATCCTGTGCTGCCCTCCAATGGCGGCAATAGGGCATTACAGTCTAAATAATAAGGGATGACGGTGGGAAAGAGGGTAAAATAAGTGGTTTTCCTGGCCAATAAGGGATACTTGACAGCTATGGTCCATGGAAACATCTGCAGATGCAGACAACGCTGGCTCTTTGGCTCTAAAGAGATGAGCACCGAACCCTAGAGTCGGGTACGACTGACTCAAGCAAGGGCAACTTGCCGAAGGGGACAGGTGAATGGTTAAGGCAGCTATACCCAAACGATGTTCCATGGAACACTGGTGTTCCATAGAAAGTCAATAAGTGTTGTGTGAAAAATATATGAAATTCTGCTAAATTATTAGCCTTGTATTGTTTGAAATGCTGTACTAAGTTGTGTTCTAAACGTGTGAATTGTAAATATTTACAGTATTTTATTTTTTAAACTCTTAGACTTATTTACGTTATTTGTTATTAAAAGTGAAACATCCAAACCAACCCTTCTATTACAATAGCCAAAGTCTTCCGTTAACATTTTAGGATCTGTAAAAGTGTTTCCACGATAAGAATAAGTTTGGGAAACACCGGACTATGGGCTCACTCAAAAATAAAAATTTGTTGGCAACCATTTGCCTGTTGGAAGTCCCATGTTTTGCCGTGGTGGACGTCTGAACAGGTTAAGACCACGATGGCGTACCTTGGCACTCCAGATGTTTTTGGACTTCAATTCCCAGAAGCCCCTGTGAATCCACACAAATGGGTTTACTGTGGTTCATCCAGCCCACACCGCCTTCGTCGCTCATGGAAGTAAAACGCGCCCGTATGGTTAAGACTCTTCCGAGTTAACCCTTCCTCCGTACGGGTGCACTTTACTTCCGCTTCCGGAAGCAACGAGGGCAGCAGTAAACCCATCCGTGTGGATTCACGTGGGCTTCTGGAAATTGAAGTCCAGGAACATCTGGAGCATTGCTGTCAAGTATCCCTTATTGGCCAGGAAAACCCCTTATTTTACCCTCTTTCCTGCCATCATTCCTTATTAATTAGACTGCAGTGTCCTATTGCCACCATTGGAGGGCAGCACAGGACAAGAATAGCTGTCAAGTATCCCTTATTTGCTGGGAAATTTGCCTTATTTCCAAATCCAAAACTTGACAGGTATGATCTGGAGTGCCAAGGTTCGCCATCACAGGGTTAGGAATATGGTGTAGAGAAAATAGCTAGCAAGAAACCTTTTCTCTGTGTGTCACACGATTAGCGCCAAGGGTGGGGTCATCTACGTAAGCTGAAGATGGAATATTCACAAGAGGAAACATTTCGTTGCCAAGTAAATGAGGCAGAACTAGACCAGCTTCCCAAATGGTGATGGAGATGCCAAAAGATTTAAAGGATGTTTGTTGTTCCTATCCTGAGCTTTTGTAGCTTTGCAAATTGCAAATTATCTTCCTTTTCCTTGGCAATTGGTTGCGAATGGAGAAGCACAGGATTCATTTGCCAACAGCGGTGGCTCGGTGGTTAAGAAGCTTGCCTTGTTGGCTGGAAGGCCGGCAAATGGGCAGTTCAAGACCTGAGTACTGCACGACGGAATGAGCTCTTGTCTCCGTCCCAGCTAGCAGTTCGAAAGCAAGACATTGCAAGCCGATAAATAGGGACCACTTCGGTGCGGAAAAGTTCTTGGGGACATGAAAGGAGCCTCACTTGGGCGTCCCCGGAGCGGAGTTTCTCCAGCAAAAAAAAAAAAATCCCTTCAACCCAGAATAATTTCTGACACAAAATTATTACGGTATTATTATTTGCCAACTGAGTGTGGAAGCTTTAAAACTCTGTTTTGGGAGAGAAACACATTTAATTACATTCTAATTACAAAGCTGCTTCTTACCAGTTTCTGCCCATAGCTAAATTGTGCAGTTGCTTGCCTCAAGATCATACCTGTCAAGTTTTGGATTTGGAAATAAGGGAAATTTCCCGGCAAATACGGGATACTTGACAGCTATGCTTATCCTGTGCTGCCCTCCAATGGCGGCAATAGGGCATTGCAGTCTGATTAATAAGGGATGACGGCTGGAAAGAGGGTAAAATAAGGGGTTTTCCTGGCCAATAAGGGATACTTGACAGCTATGCTTATCCTGTGCTGCCCTCCAATGGCGGCAATAGGGCATTGCAGTCTAATTAATAAGGGATGACGGCGGGAAAGAGGGTAAAATAAGGGGTTTTCCTGGCCAATAAGGGATACTTGACAGCTACGCACTGGGAGTACATAACATCTCACTTTTCGGATCTTTGTAGCGCGAGTTACAGACACAACACACAATGCACAATCAAAAGTTGTGTTGTGCAAGGAGTTAAAGATAGTCCTGCTAGACCGAAGGAAAGGCTATAGCACTGTATCTTGAGCAAAGCCCTATTGCCGCCATTGGACGGCAGCACAGGATAAGCATAGCTGTCAAGTATCCCTTATTAGCCAGGAAAACCCCTTATTTTACCCTCTTTCCCACTGTCATCCCTTATTAATTAGACTGCAATGCCCTATTGCCACCATTGGAGGGCAGCACAGGATAAGCATAGCTGTCAAGTATCCCTTATTTGCCGGGAAATTTCCCTTATTTCCAAATCCAAAACTTGACAGGTATGCCCAGAAGAGTCTTAACCGTGTTTTACTTCCGCTTCCGGGAGCGACGAGGGCAGCGCGGGCCGGATGAATCGCAGTAAACCCATTCGTGTGGATTCACAGGGGGCTTGGGCTTCTGGGAATTGAAGTCCGAGAACATCTGGAGTGCTAAGGTTCGCCATCATGGCTTTAAAACCATTAAGGAACGAAAGCTCCAATACCTTGGGCATATCATCAGGAACAACATAAAGCATAGAATACTTCAACTCGCTCTGCAAGGAGAGATCCCAGTGGGAATAAAGGAGGCCCTGGATGTAGCCGGACTTCCTGGCTGAAGAACCTGAGAGACTGATGTGGCACGTCCTCGGAAGAACCCTCCCAAGGAGTTAAGACCAGGAAGACTGTCGCTATGATGATAGCTAATATCCAGAACGGCTATGGCAACTGAAGATGACGTCTGTCCAAAGATGGGAAGCTGCTTCTTTCAGGTGGCCCAAGAATGCTGCTTTATTGCAGCTTGATTTTAAAAAAAACCAAGTTTCATGTGTCAGCCTCAACGCGACAGGTTGCATCAACCTTTTGGCAGGTGTTTAGTGGTTTCAAACAATAGTGCCGTATCCAGATAAGACAGGAAGGATATAGCTTTCCCAATGCAATAGGAGAACGGCTAACGGGTGAGTCATTCACACCACCTGCCTTGCGGTCAATTGTATAACATTCACCGGTTCTCTGGCCAATCACCATAACTTGTCCTGGTTTTGGTTTTTTTTTGATGTGCTAATACACAAATGCAACACACACACATGCGGACAGCTTGACAGAGAGCCAGCCATTTGTGGTAATAATAATTTCATGTCAGAAAGGATTTTGTGTGTGTGTGGAAGAAACTCTGCTCAGGGGACGCCCAAATGAGGCTCCTTTCATGTCCCCCAAGAGCTGGGACAGAGATGGGCACTCAATCCATCATGCAGTACCCAGGTCACAAACTGCAGGCTTGCCAGCCAATTGTGGTACCAACCTGGAGATGGCGGCATTCTTTAATTCCAATTGATGTATTTGCCACCTCTCTACCTGGATACCCCCCCCCCCCAAGAAGGAAAAGGACCCCTTTGAGATTTTGACCTGCTGTTTGAAACCTGTTAGCCCTCATTGAAGTGAAATGAGCCCTGCTGATGCAGTGGTTAAACTGCTGTAGTGCAGCCAAAACTTTGTGAGTTTGATCCTGACAGGGATCAAGGTTGACCCATGCAGCCATCCTTCCAAGTTCAGTAAAATGAGGGTTTAAAAATATAGCAGCCTTCCATGATCCATCCTTCTGAGGTTGTTGAAGTGAGTCCCCAGTATGTTGGGGGCCCCCCCAAATGCTAATTAACTTGTGAGTCACCCACAGAGTGCACTATGGGGGGGGGTATAGAAGTGTGATTGATACTGAAGTGGTATAGCCCTTTCCCCCTTTCAGGACTATGCCACTCGCTTTGGGTTTTGCTCAAAGTAGGCGGCAGCGACATAACCTTGGGTTGGGGACGAAACCACTCAGGAAGCCAGTGTTTCGTAACAGGTTTCATCACAAACACCACAAAATGAATCTCTGTGTTATGTCACTCGGATTTCGGCGAGCACCGCTGGTCTTGCTTAACAAACTCAAGCTGTGACTGCTACCCGGTGTTGCCTCAGCCAGACTGAGTAGTTACTCTTTCCCTGGAGGGTTTCCTCGCCTCCTCTAACACCGATGTTGCTCAATAGGACAAACGGTTCAGAGATGAGTAAACTGAGCTGGTGTGAAGGAATTCTCTGTTGACCAAAGTTTCGCACCTCGTGTAACAAGGTGTTCAAGCAACATTTCCCCTTTCCATCACATAGCGTTCCTTGCGTCTCCACTCAGGCAGGTTGGACGGCTGGCAGAATCCTCCTTCCTACAACCTATAAATTAACCTGTCCCTAAAACCAAGTTGACGAAGGTCACATAACAACGCCTCCCCTTCTTCTTGGTTTATTATTTCTCTGAAGAGGTGTACAGAAAGAGCCTCCTCAAAGATTGTGGCATTTTTTGAACCACAATCGGGTGTGCCCTGGCAAACGGCAACCTTATGTTGCCGGCTAACCTTTCTCACACTAGACCAAGCAAAGGAAACTGCAGAATGAACTTGCTAAAAGTTACCTTCATTTTGGCAGTTTCACCATCTGGCCTAGAATTTGGCATAAAAGTACTGTACTGCAAAAGTAAAATAAATACAGGTACAATACTTGCAAAAGTCCTGTCAAGTTTTGGATTTGGAAATAAGGGAAATTTCCTGGCAAATACGGGATACTTGACAGCTATGCTTACCCTGTGCTGCCCTCCAATGGCGGCAATAGGCATTGCAGTCTAATTAATAAGGGATGACGGCGGGAAAGAGGGTAAAATAAGGGGTTTTCCCAGCAAATACGGGATACTTGACAGCTATGCTTATCCTCTGCTGCCCTCCAATGGTGGCAATAGGGCATTGCAGTCTAATTAATAAGGGATGGCGGCGGGAAAGTGGGTAAAATAAGGGGTTTTCCTGGCAAATAAGGGATACTTGACAGCTATGCACTGTAGTACTGGACCAAGTGGCATAAAAAAAGTAGAAATGGGTGATTCACAAAGAACCTTAACTGAGGGCAATTCATTGACGTGGCATTTAAATTTTATTTTACGTGTACAGAACAAGTACTTATTTTACTTTTGCAGTACTTTTATGCCACTTAATCGAGTAACAACGTACTACTCCCAGTAGCAAACAGCAGATACAACCGATATAAATCAAATATGTATAAGAACATCATGCTAACATAAGCAGTTATAATAAATCCTCACAAATGTACCAGTATTGGAGTACTGGACCAAGTGGCGTATAAGTATTGCAAAAGTAAAATAAAGGTAAAGGTTTCCCTTGCTCGAAAGCCGGCCGTATCCGATTCTAGGGTGCAGTGCTCATCTCTGTTTCAAAGCCGAAGAGCCAGCGTTGTCTGCTTCTGCAGACGTTTCCACGGTCATGTGGCAGGCATGACTAGACACCGGAGCGCATGGAACGCTGTTACCATCCCACCCAAGTGGTCCCTATTTATCTACTTGCAATTTCTTGCTTTCGAACTGCTTGGTTGCTCATTCTGTCCTGCAGTACCCGGGAATCGAACTGCTGACCTTCCGCCTCCCAGTCAGCGTCTTAGCCACTTGAGCCACTGCAGTCCCTAAGTAAAATAAGTAGAGTAAAACCCCAGGTTACAACCACCTCGGTTTAAGTTTGCTGCCGCTTACAACGGCAAATCCTATGGAAATACCGTCCCGGTTTACAAATTTTTAATGTATTCTTTTCCCCCCCCCGGTTTACAACCATCAATTCAGGACCATTTTTTAATCTTGCAATGCATCCCTATGGATGTTTCGGCTTACAAATTTTTTCGGGTTACAACAGAGGCTGTTGGAACGGACCTCCGTCGCAACCCAGGGTTTTTGCCGTACTTGCACAAGTATTCTACAAGTAAAATAAAGTAAAAATTAAATGCCACGTCCACGAATTGCCCTGGGTTCTTCTTGAACCATCCGTTTCGCCCTCCAGCAACAACTATCAACAAAGGTACGCAACCTTTGCTTTGGAAATTCCCAAAGGATCGTTTTTTTCTGTATGAACAAAGTACTTGTATTTCAGGATCTAGTCTAGTCTAAAAGAGCAAACAAAGTCATCACGGTTGGACTCCTTTGCTACCGTGGCTTCCAGCTCCTGGCACAAGTCCTGCTTTCTTCTGCCCGAGTTCTCCAGTTGGTCCGAGAGCCCGAAATACTTTACTGGAAACTATACATATTCCTCTCTTGTAGGCAACGCAGGTGGTTGACCACAGACCAGTGGGGAAGCTAGGCAGGACTGCTTTCGAAAATAAAATGTGCGGTTTGCACATTAGCCGTGACGCATGACACAGGGATGGCACCTGACTCCCCAAATTTTGGGAGGCTGCCTTCCCTTCTCGGTCACCAGCATGAGTTGCCCTAGGCAGGGCACTCCCTAGGGAAGGACAGAAATAGAGACCCGTGTCAAGTAATTAAAAAAGTGTATTTTGGAAGGGTCTAAATAAAGCAACAAATCCCGCCAGTGTTCCTTCCTTCAACATGTACTGAATTTGAAAAAGAAAATCTCAAACTTTTTATGAAGTTTCCAGGAGACAAGGGGGGGGGGGAGCTGTCTATACCCAGTATATAATTCTCCTTTCTTACCCCTACTTTATCCCCACAACAGCCTGGTCAGGTAGAACATAATGTGAGGGATTTGTCCAAGGTGTTTCATGGCATTGTGGGGACTTGAAACCAGATCTCCCAAGCCCTCCGCTCAGAGCTGTAACCTAGGAGTTCTCAACCTTTTAAAGCTGGGGGCCGGGTCACGCTCCCTCAGCTTCGAAGGCCGGACGGCCATTTTGCCCTTCTTCCATCACATGCCACTTTCTGGTGTGGTGGAGGCAGTGGGGGGCCACATGAAATGGCGCCGTGGGCCACATCCAGCCCACAGGTTGAGAATACCTGCTCTAACCTACATGTTTATTGTTATAGGGAACTGGCAGTAAACCAATTGAACTAGCAATCTATATGTTTTATGTTTTAATGGGACTGTGGTGGCTTAGTGGTTAAGACACTGTACTTAATGACCAGAAGGTCGTCAAGTCAGCAGTTTGAGACCCGAGTGCTGCATGACAGAGTGAACTCTCATCTCTGTCCCAGTTCTTGCCCACCTAGCAGTTCGAAAGCAAGCAATTGCAAGTAGATAAACAGGGACCACTTCAGTGGGAAGGGAAACAGCGTCCTGTGCACTCTGGTGTTTAGTCATGCCTGCCACGTGACCATGGAAACATGTGCAGACGCAGACAGCACTGGCTCTTTGGCTATAAACGGAGATGGGCACTGAAAGGAGAGGCCGCATTGGCGCGATTCTATCCAAAACCCATGTCATCTCCTTTTCCCATAGGGTGACCAAGGTCTCGGATGAATCGTGCAGCCTGTCCGGAGGAAACGGCCCCAGCTCCATCTGAAATCTTTCAGAATCCATTAGACGCCGGGGTTGGACCAATAAAACCAGTCCAGCCTCCCTACGGTGCGGCGTCACTCCCCGGAAACCCAGAGAGACCAGATAGTGATCTGACCATGGCACTGGTGTTATCTCTATCTGCTGTAGTTTCAGATCACTCAGCCACCGCTCCGACAGGAAAACTAAGTCAGGGCGGTGGCCGCTACTCCTGGTGGGACCCCCAATTACTTGAGTCAGGCTCATAGCTACCATGGAAGCCATGAACTCCCAAACCACCTCTGAAGCCGGGCCCAGTGAAGGCACATTGAAGTCCCCCAGGACCATAAGTCCCGGGGGCTCCAACGCCAACACCACAACCGCCACAAGCAGGTCAGGCAGGGAACCTGCAACTCTGCAAGGGTGCAGGTACAGAAATAGGATTCCCAACTGACACCTGAGGCCCAACCGATGAAGCAGCAGCTCACAGCCCTGCACCTGTGGAGCAGTGGCCCTGGTAACTCCCAATGATTCCTGGGCAACAATAGCAACGCCACCGCCCTTCCCCATACCCCTAGGCTGGGCACACACCCCGAACCCGGCCAGACAAATTTCCAATACAGGAACTCCGTCCTCAGGTGCCAGCCAGGTCTCGGTGATGCATGCCAGGTCGGCCCGTTCCCCCATGATAGAATCACAAAGAAGGGGTGCTTTGTTACAGACCGACCTGGCATTCATCAGCAGCAGCCTAAAGGAGGGGTCACTCCGAACCTGCTGACCAGACCCCAGAGATTGAACGGGAGGGCTAGAACAAGGGACAGGTAGCAAACATCGGTCCCTCATTCCCCGTATGCGGCATGCCCCACCGATCCCACTATATTGTCCCATGCCCGTCACTGCTGAGATGTGGGCCCCAGGAACCTCTGAGAACTCGCAGTCAACTCTTAACATCCTTAGTTCCAGGAAACACACTGGTCACACTTATTAGGCGGTGGTGTGAGGCGAGGATGTTAAGATTTGTCTCCAGGTATTCCCCAACTCCAATGTGGCAGGAAATCACTCGTTTGATAGCGAGAGTTTGAATTTATTTCCATGGTGTGCTATAATACACAATCAGTACGTTTTAAAAATCCGGGACAATCCCGGTTTTCCAGGACATATGGCAACCCTATATATATACCACTCCATTGCACACTCTCTGGGCAGTTCACGAGTTAATTAGCATTTTTGCCCCCAACACACTGGGTATTCATTTTACGACCTACGAAGAATGGAAGGCTGAGTCGACCTTGATCTCAGTCAGGATCAAACTCACAACATCAGCAGTTTTGGCTGTAGCACAGCAGTTTAACCATTGCAGTACCAGGGCCGGACCCCCACCCCCGCCAACGGCAACGAGGATGCCCTGAAATAACATGCCGTAGATCACTGACGCAAAACCTGAAGTCACCACTTATCACTTGGCATGACGAGGAAACAGTCGGCCAGAAAATGTTAGGAAAATTCTGGGTGCCCGAAATGCCACGTAGCAGGGGTGGACCTCGGTCAATGTTTATGTCATACACATGTGAATATATCTCCTGAGCATCAATAGAGCCGTGGCTAACCACTCCTGCCCTGTTGGAAACCACCTTTCTCAGGTAAGTATCTCCTCTGCCGTGGCTAGTAATTTTCTCGCAACTCGACATGCCCTTGCTGGTACGGTTCGCACAGAAGCCTTGGCAGCATGAATATTTGATAGCAGATGAAATATTCAGACTCAGTTTATGAAAACGCCCCACCCTTCTCCTTCTGCCTCTTTGCACGGGGCTGGTTCCTGCCTCTTTCCCTTTTTGTCTCCTTTCCCCTTCTCTTCCCTGGCTGAGGCCATTCGAGTTCATGGCTTGGTTCTCGCAACAGGCAGAAGGTCTCTTGCACATGAGCATCGCGGGTCTTATTTGTGAATGACACCCAAATCGCCTGGAGGGAGACAGAGAGAGAGAAAGAAACACTCGCGCACTCGCGCCATCCACTCCAGAGAGAAAGAGGAGATCAGAGAAACATGTTTTCTTCCACTCTAGTTTAAGGTGAGTCTGCAATTTATGGTACCTGTCTTTTACGTTCCACCCTGGACTCTTCCCTGGGAGTAAGCTTTGAGTAGACACATCTAAAATACTGGATTGTGCAGTTTACAATCTTGTGCCCCCCCTTTTTTATTTTATTTGCAAGCAAGCTACCAAACTGGCACTGTGGGATTCGGTCTCTGAGTAAACATGCTTTTGGAGCATGGCGCAAGTCTGGGCGCATGGCACCCAGCAGAGAGAGGCAAAAAAAAAAAAGAGGGTGGCATAGCCTTTTGTAGGAGAAAACACAGTCTGAGAAGTTGAGGAAAGACATTTAAGGAGGGGGTGCGATTGCTGATAACACACATGGTGTTTAGGAAAGAGAGGGAGGAAGTCAAGGAAGAAATGCTTGCTGCCACTTCCTCTTACTTCATTATTATTTGAGATAAATGGTTCGCTAAAAGCCAGTCGATGCTTTAAATCATGCGGAGGAACTGTGGTGGTCTGTGACAGGAACCGGTGTTGCGAACCGCGCAGGTAAGGACCAAGCTCAGGAAGCGGAGAGGTATCTTTGCTTAATCTGCCCCCAAGACAAACCTCTTGAAACTGTATGTGTGATGCGCCATCAGATTGATTCCAATCTATGGCAAACCTATGAGCTTCATTGTTATGTGCGATAAAGTCATCTCTGACATAGGGTGACCTTATGAATGAGAGATTCCCAAAATGGTCTGTCCTCTTCCAAACTGAAGCCTGGGTTTCCTTTAGGGAGTCAATACATCACATATTTAGTCATCCTCTTTGCCTTCTGCCTTTGATTCGCCCCCAGCATTATTGTCTTGGCCAGAGAATCTTGATGTACCCAAAATAGGACATTTTCCTCGTGTTTTTTTTTGCCTCCAGAGGCAATTCAGGCTAGTTGTGTTCGAAGACCCACTTGGTGATCTTTCTGGCAGTCCAGTCCAGGGGGTCCTCAAACGTGTCTCTCCAGATGTTCTTGGACTTCAGTTCCTAGAAGGCCTGATCAGCAGGTGTGCTGACTTGGGCTTCTGGGAACTGAAGTGCAAGGATACCTTGGAGAGCCAAGAGGTTTGAGGACCCCTGGTCCAGCAGATCCATTGAGATCTCTTGCAACACCACATTTCAAATGAACCATTTCCCCGCGATGTCAGCTTTCTTTCCTGTCCAGCTTCGGCATCCATACATGGTGATCTGGAACACAATTGCATGGATGATCTGGTCCTCGGTCCTCTTACATTTGATGATCTTTTCGACTTCCTTCACTGCTGCCCTTCCGAGATCTTCTGATGTCTTGGCTGCGGTTCCTACTCCAACTAATGACTTCCAAAAAAATCCTGTTATTAACTGCTTTGGTTCAGGTCCTAAATACAAAGAGCTGTGGCTTCTTGTAAAAATGTGTCAGGTAGAGGGAGAGAAAGGGAGTGGCAGGTCAGCAGCTTGAGACCCGAGTGCTGTGTGACGGGGTGAGCACCTATCGTCTGTCCCAGCTCCTGCCGACCTAGCAGTTCGAAAGTAAAACTGCAAGTAGATAAATAGGTGGCACTTTGGTGAGAAAGGTAACAGCGTTCAGTACGCTCCGGCATCTTTGCCTGTCAATGGAGAGTCAGGTACAACTGGCTGTCAAGGAAGGGCAACCTAGAAAAGAAAAGAAATCAAACAACCAAACAAACATTACATTATACAGTAAAACATAAAATACAAACCAAGAAGAAAGGGGAAAAAATTCTCTGATATAAAGAGCATTTCCTATATTACTAAAATACACGTTTCTTTATGATGTTTATGATATTAATGTCTATGGATAATCTTTAATTATACACATATCTACTCTATTATATCAATTAATCCTGAAATATAAAAAGTTCCCAGTATTTCAAAAAATAATAATAATCAAAAACACCAGTGATATTTACAAAGCCCCGAAGACTGTGTTTGCCTTAGCAGATATAATACAACTTACAAAAACTCAGTTGATCTGGCACTGGTCTGCATACCTGTCAAGCGCGGCTCCGCAAAATATAGGAAATTACTGCGCATGTGTGGACGTGCACGCTCAGTAACCTGTTTGCGCTTGCGCACCGTGGCCCCGCACGTGCAATAACCCATTTGTGCATGCACACCATGGCCATACATGCACAGTAACCTGTTTGCGTACGCGCACCGTGGCCGCGCATGCGCAGTAAGCCCTTTCCCCACCGTTCAAATACAGGATGGCGGCGGGAAAGAGGAGGAACGAGCGCAGAAAAACGGGACATCCCGGCCAATACAGGAAACCTGACAGGTATGCAGGTCTGCCACCTTTACCTTTATACAATGTATAATCCACAATGGTTTCCATATTTCCTAAAATTAATTTTCTTTAATTATACCTTTTGGGGGGGGGTATAATTTTCTGCGAAGTTTTAGGTGGTCTCAGGTAGCAGCCCATATCTCAGAAGACTGTTGTTAAGAGGGGTCAGCAAAAGAGGATGTTAATGTGGGGTTACGGTGGCCCAGTGGTTAAGAAGCTCGCCTTGTTAGCTGGAAGGCCGGCAAGTTGGCAGTTCAAGAACCGAGTGCTGCACAATGGAACGAGCGGCCATCTCTATCCCAGCTCCTGCCAACCTAGCAGTTCGAAAGCAAGACATTGCAAGTAGATAAATAGGGACCACTTGGGTGGGGAAAAGATCTTGGGGACATAAAAAGGAGCCTCATTCGGGCGTCCCCTGAGCGGAGAATAATTTCTGACACGGAATCCTTATAGGGCCATGGGGAAAGTATGGGAGTTGATTTTAGGGCCATTGTTTTCCCTTATCTTAACCTACCCCGCAGGGTTGGACAGTCCTAATCTCAGTAATCTGGTGTGTTCTAATTGGCACAGAAAGTTAAACTTGAGCTTAGAACAACGAGGCTCATAAATTCAGCAGTCGAAGTCCCCGCTGTCAACTTTCAGCTGTTTGGCATTTTCACACCATACTGGAGATGTGTCTTATCGTGGAATGGTGCTGGGTTTTATATTTAGAACTCCTCTGGGAAAAGGACAACGCAGGGTGGTAGAGATGGGAAAGAGCAAGCGATAGGAGGAGCAAAATGAATAAATAAATAAATAATCTACTGTATGCCGCCCAGGCAGGTCTGCGGTGGCTCAAGCGGTTAAGATGCTAAAATTAAAGGCTGCAAAGTCAGAGCTCGATACCCGAGCAATGCACGACGGAGCGAGTGCCCGTCTCTGTCCCAGCTCCTGCCAGCCTAGTAGCTTGAAAGCAAGACATTGCAAGTAGATAAATAGGGACCACTTCAGTGAGAGGGTAAACAGCGTCCCACGCTGTTGAGGCATACCTGCCACATGTGCACGGAAACGTCTGCAAATGCAGACAGCTCTGGCTCTGTGGCTATGAACAGAGATGAGCACTGAACCCTAGAGTTTGGATATGACTGGCTTCTGAGCAAGGGTTACCTTTACCTTTACTATGTTACCCAGAGTGAGAGAAGAACCCACAAATGAGCCAAATGCTGTATCTCTCTCCACATTCACACCACATGTTGTCCACCAGCAGGTACCACTTGAGCATGTTGGTGTTGTATTTAGGAACTCCAACCTTCAGCCTAGTCAAAGGAAGTTGAATTCCTCAGTTATATCCTCCTTTAATGTGATTCCTTGTCCAGTGAGCTCCTTTCTCCGTCTTCTAGTTTGGTTCTGCTCTTCCGTACCCTCAAGAATGTTGGTTTTTGCCATAAACCAGGGGTTTCCCACAACCTAAGGCCTGTGGGCCAGATCCAGCCTGCAGCACCATTTCATGTGGCTCCACCCCACCCCTCTAAGGGCATTGAGAAACAAAATGACTGTCTTTTGAAGCTGTTGGGACAAAATGGCCTCTCCCATCTTGCAGGAAGGGCAAAATGGCCGTTTGGCCCTCGCAGCTGACCGAGAGAGTGCGACCCGGCCCCTGGCTTGAAAAGGTTGGGATACCCATGCCATAAAGCTCTTCCTGAATGTGAGAGATATACAGATATAACTCTAGACTTGACGAATGCAGCTATGCGCCACCACCCACCCACCCCAAATGCTGGTTACTCATTTTACTGACTTTAGAAGGATGGAAGGCTGAGTCAACCTTGAACCCTAGTCAGGATTGAATTCAGATCATGAGCAGGGTTTTGAGCTGGGGATTTTAACCACTATGCCACAAGGACTCCTCAACCCAAGTTCAAGTCTTGCTTTCCATGCTGACCCTTCACATAGCGCTGATTCATCACCAGTGCTTTGTTGTGTGTAAAACCTCCTACAATGTCCTTTCTCTTTATTGGTGTGGTTTCTGCACCAATAAATGTGTGTTTTCCACAAAGCAACCCTTACATCTTCCTGATGGTTTAGACCAAGAGTTCTCAACCTTTTAAAGCTGGGGGGCCAGGTCACGCTCCCTCAGACAGCTTCGGGGGCCAGACAGCCATTTTGCCCTTCCTCCACCACATGGCACTTCCTGGTGTGATGGAGGCAGTGGGTGGTCCACATGAAATGGTGCCATGGGGTGCATCTGGCCCACGGGCCGCAGGCTGAGAATCACTGGTTTAGACAGCATTGAGGATCGTAGTCGCATACCTCTGTCTGCTACGATTTGGGCATGTCGGTAGAAAGACACCCAATTCCCGTTTTCTGTGTGATCCGTCACATTTCCGTGTGCGCTTTATTGTGTCAGCGCAGTCAGCCAGGGCCAGAAGGGATGTGGGTTAATGGAGAGGCAGCATCTTTTGGGATTTCGTTTCCTGTTGTTTGGGTTGGAAATGGATTCTCTGAAAGCTATGCCAGGAGGGAAAGAATAAATAATAAAAACACCGATTGCCAAACCCATTAGTGCACTCAACGGCCATGATGTTGGTGGTTCAACCTCAGCCAAAAGAGATATGCACAGCATTTGATTCAGTGTTTGTTGAACATTTGTAGTGAAGCATTAGTTTTCCTGTCGGAGCAGTGGCAGAGTGACCTGAGATTACAGGACTTAGTCATCTCACCTGTGCCATGGTCAGATCACTATCTGGTGACTCTTGACTTCCTGGGGGCGACACTTCATCGCAGGGAGGCAGGGCCTATTAAAATGGTCCGCCCTCGGCAACTAATGGATCCAGATGGTTTCCGGAGGGAACTGGGGGATGTACCTCTGGATCGGCTAAACGATTCACCCGAGGCACTCGTCGACCTATGGAATAGGACGACAATAGCGGCCTTGGATGAAATCGCGCCACTGCGGCCTCTCCGCGCCCGGGGAACTAGGTCATCTCCGTGGTTCACAGAGGAACTACGGGAACTCAAACGGGCAAAGAGACGCCTAGAGCGCCGCTGGGTGAAGACCCGGGATGACTCCGATTGGACACTAGCTAGAGCCGCTATTAGGGCCTACCTAGTGGCGATGGGGGTGGTGAGGCGGCAATACTTCACCACCCTTATTGCCTCCGCTGATAATCGCCCAGCCGCCCTGTTCCGGGTAACCAGGTCCCTTCTTGGTAGAGGGAGATCGGTGCCCGGTTGGCAGGGGTCGGCTGAGGACTTTGCTGACCATCTGGTGGAGAAAATCGATCGGATTCGTTCAGGATTGAATCCTGGCGTGGATGGGGAGGGTCGGGGGGGTGCCGGAGCACAGTCTTGCTGTTCGATCTGGGATCGGTTTGATCCTGTTGTCCCTGAGGAAGTGGACAGGCTCCTTGCAGATGTTCGTGCCACTACATGTCCTCTGGACCCCTGTCCCACCTGGTTGGTGAAAGCCTCCAAGGAGGTAACAGGGGGCTGGGTTGGGGGGATAGTAAATGCATCTTTACGGGAGGGGGTATTTCCTGCACAGCTAAAACATGCTTTGGTGCGCCCCCTCCTGAAGAAAATGTCCCTCGACCCAGCTGTCCTTAACAACTATAGGCCGGTTTCCAACCTGCCCTTTCTGGGTAAGGTTTTGGAGAAGGCGGTGGCGCGCCAGCTGCAGAGTGTCCTGGAGGAAGCGGATTATCTAGACCCCTTTCAATCAGGATTCAGGCCCGGATATGGAACGGAGACGGCATTGGTCGCACTGATGGATGATCTCTGGCGGGAGCGGGACGGGGGTTGTCCATCCGTCCTTGCTCTTCTTGACCTCTCAGCGGCCTTCGATACCGTCGACCACGGTATCCTGCTGGAACGGCTCGAAGGACTGGGGATCCAGGGCACTGTGTTGTCCTGGTTTTCCTCATTTCTGGAGGGCCGTACCCAGTCGGTGTGGTTAGAGAGTGAGAGGTCCAGCCCTAGGCCCCTCAAATATGGGGTGCCTCAGGGCTCTGTGCTCTCTCCTCTCTTATTTAACATCTACATGAAGCCGCTGGGTGAGATCATTCGTTCCCACGGGGTGCGGTACCATCAGTACGCGGATGATACTCAATTGTACATCTCGGCCCGTGGGGACCCCAGTGATGCAGTTGAAATCCTATCCGGATGCCTGGAGGCCATTGGGGTCTGGATGGGGGCCAATGGGCTTCGGCTGAATCCCAGCAAGACAGAGTGGCTGTGGATAAGGGGCCCCATGTTATCCAAGGAGTTACCATCTTTGGTACTGGATGGGGCTGTTTTGCCCCAGACAGACCCAGTGCGCAACTTGGGGGTCCTCCTGGACTCACGGCTCCTGCTGGAAGAACAAGTGGCAGCCGTGGCCAGGGGGGCTTTTGCCCAACTTCGGGTGATTCGCCAACTGCGCACGCTCCTGGACCGGGGCTCCTTGCTTATGGTCACTCATGCTCTGGTTACTTCCCGACTAGATTATTGTAATGCGCTCTACATGGGGCTGCCCTTGACGACCATTCGGAGGCTGCAGCTGGTCCAGAATGCGGCGGCCCGGGTGGTGATGGGGTGTGGGCGATATGCCCATGCCTCACCGCTGCTTCGGGAGCTGCACTGGTTACCAGTTTGTCTCCGGGTGCAATTTAAGGTGCTGGTTTTGACCTTTAAAGCCCTATATGGCAGGGGGCCAGGATACCTTAGAGACCGCATCGTCCCAAGAGTGACTGCCCGTCCAACCAGAGCGGACCGGAGAGGCTCTCTGGTGGTGCCATCAACGAGGGGTGCACATTTGACTGGCACCCGAAGGAGGGCCTTCTCCGTGTCCGCACCAACTCTCTGGAACCTCCTACCAACAGATCTAAGACTTCAAAGTGAACTGCTGCCCTTCAGGAAAGGAGTAAAGACCTGGCTGGCAGGGCAGGTGTGGGGCCCGAACGGGACTATGGCCCCCGCCGGCTGGCTTTTATAAGACTCTCTTTCTTTCCCTCTGTGTGGTAGGTGGGACGGGTTTGTGGGATATGGGTTTTAAATGGGGGTGGATGTCGGTTTTTTTTCTTATTGGGTGGGTTTTATAAGGGTTTTTTATAATGTTTTTATGTATTTTCTTGAGCTGCTGTAATGCCGCCCTGAGTCGGGTTCTGCCTGAGTGGGCGGCAGTTACAAATGTGAATGATAAATAAATAAATAAATAAATAATAAATTTCCACCCACATACTTCACCCCCACACCCAAACTTGAAAAGCTATGCACTTTAATGTTGTTTTAAAAAAGGCTTCACCATTCAGGAAACAGGATGGTATTATCATAGAAGTAAAAGGACTCTAGGTAAAGGAAAAGGTCGCAATTGCTCAAAAGCCAATCATATCCGAATCTAGGGTGTGGTGCTCAACTCCTTTTATAGCCAAATAAGAGCCAGCGCGGTCTGCACCTGCAGATATTTCTGTGGTCATGTGGCAGACATAACTAGACACTGGAGTGCTGTTACCCTTCCCACCGAAGTGGTCCCTATTTATCTACTTGCAATGTCTTGCTTTCAAACTCCTAGGTTGGCAGGAGCTGGGACAGAGACGGGCACTCGCTCCGTCGTGTATTGACAAGTTCAGCGTCTTAACCACTAAGCCACGGCAGTACTGGTTAGGATGAGAAGGGCAAATCCCACTATCTGCCCATGAATCTCCTACAAATCAGCTTTACGGAACGATCTGGGTTTGAATCCCTTTGGTTTCTTACGCAATTTTGGCTTTGCTCCTTCTTTCCCTCCAGGAAGAAGATGAGACAGTCTCAGTGCCTGACGGTGACCGCCGCTTTTCTGACGCTAATAGCTCTCAAGGCGTACATTGAGTGGGCCACCGAGCTGGACGAACGACTCCCGACCCCTCACTGGATGGGTTGGCAAAGTAGCTCCGTCACGCCGGTCCAGCCCACGGCCGATGATCTGCCGCCATTTGTCCTTCTACATTTCAACGCCTCTTTGCAACAGCTGAGCCAGAGCATCCCCAAAGCCAAAGGTTACTGGAATCAGAAACAGCACCGGATCTTCCAGGCCCTGGAGCAAGGCTCGGAAGGTAACATTTCCTGGAACGAGTGCTCTGGGCCGGGACCACCGGAGAGGGTGGCCAAAATCAAAGACTTCCATTCGTACCCGGAGCTTTACAAGAACTTCGTTCTCTACGACGGCTGTCGGGACTTTCCGCTCCTGATCAACCAGCCAGGCAAATGCTCCAGCGGTAAGAACCGCACTTTTCTCCTCTTGGCCATCAAATCCGTGCCTGGGAATTTTGCCGCGCGCCAAACCGTGCGGGACACGTGGGGGCGCGAGGGCGCGACCGGTGGGCTTGTGGTCCGCACCGTCTTCCTGTTGGGCACAGCCATGGGCCGCTACAGCCCTCGCCTGCAACGCCTGGTCAGATACGAGGGCCGGACGTTTGGCGACATCTTGATGTGGGACTTTGAAGACACCTTCTTCAACTTGACCTTGAAGGACAACCTCTTTCTCGGTTGGACGCTGGAGCACTGCCGGGATGTCCACTACATCCTCAAGGGGGATGATGATGTCTTTATTAACACACCCAAGGTCTTGGGTTACCTGGGCTCTTTGGATGCCCACAAACCACTCTATGCAGGCCAAGTGATGGCCAACGCTTCCCCATTCCGATTGCGGAAGAGCAAGTACTATGTCCCAGAATCGTACTACATGGGGCCGTACCCAGCCTATGCCGGGGGTGGTGGGTACATCTTCTCGG
The DNA here is from genome assembly GCA_035047305.1 of Bradypodion pumilum. NCBI lineage: Eukaryota > Metazoa > Chordata > Lepidosauria > Squamata > Chamaeleonidae > Bradypodion > Bradypodion pumilum. The sequence goes on from JAWDJD010000007.1 coordinate 4,364,654, forward strand.
GATGGTTAACCCAGTGGCTCTACCACATCTCCTGGTATATCGCCTTGTACCCCATTGATGATGTCTATACAGGACTCTGCTTCCAGGCGTTGGGTGTCAAACCTGAAGCTCACCCCGGCTTCCTAACCTTCGATATTGCCGAGAAGGATCGAGACAACCCCTGTGTGCACAGCAAACTGCTCTTAGTCCACCGACGTAGCCCTGAGCAGACCCTCCACCTGTGGAAGCAAATCACAAAACCGGACCTCCAGTGCTGAGCCCAAAGTCAAGGACAATCTGGACTCTGAACAGAGAGGTTGCCGAAGCATTCCTTCGAGGATAGGTGGAAACCAAACTGAAATACTCTTTGGGTCCTCATTTAGTATTCTGTCTCGTACGGCCAACTCTTCTATCGTGCGGGGAGCGCATGGCCTCCTCCAAAATTCCAGACGGAGACAATATGTCCCCAATTGGGGAAGGGGAGAGACCGTCGCTTGGATATTCCCTGGAGAGAAGTGGTCAGAGATTGAATAATAATAATAATAATTTTGTGTCAGAAATTATTCTGGGTTGAAAGGATTTTTGCAGAAGAAACTCCGCTCAGGGGACTCCCAAATGAGGCTCCTTTCATGTCCCCGAGAGCTGGGACAGAGACAGGAGCTCAATCTGTCTTGCAGTACCCGGGTCTCGAACTGTCAACTTGCCAGCCTTCCAGCTAACAAGGCGAGCTTCTTAACCCCTGAGCCACCACAACCCCTAGCGATTGAATGCCACAAGAGAAAGGCTCTTGGCCTGCTTCAGTTGGACTCTTCTTGGGTCCGATGGCCCAGTTTGAAAGCTCCCTTGAAAGCACGGGGATAGGGGAATAATTTTAATATTCCCAAGCTGCGTTTAATGGCACTGGAAAACAATTCCAATGTTTCCAGAGTGCCACAGAATAGTTCTTCCTATGCCAGCCTCACCCCTCTTTTGGATAAATCTGCAATACAGCCAGACCTCGCGATAAGAACGGCTCGACTTAAGGACTCGAGAGACATCTGGAAATCTCAAAATCAAATCAGGTTCGAGATAAGGATTTTTAATAGGTGTTTTTCCCCCGAGATAAGAAATGCAATGCATTCCTATGGGAAAGCGCATGCAATGCATTCCTATGGGAAATTTAAGATAAGAATTTTTTGAGATCCAACCAAACTCGAGGAACGAATTCTATTCATATGTAGAGGTTTGACTGTATATCAGGACGTCCCAATAGGTCAGTTCTTTTTTATTTTCCCTTAGATAACATTTCTCTTTTTTCCTGATGAAAAGTTGCTATGTGAAACATCCTCCTCATGGGTTTACCCAGTGACTTGCTCTTTCCCACAGAAAGCTGGGCAAACTAATGAGACAAACCAATAAAGGTTGCCCTAGCAATTGGTTAATGACCACCTTTAATGTTTACATATATGTACCTTTAAACACTGCACATTTTTTCCAGTTTACAGTAGGTTAATTTTTTACCCATTCTGCGCAGAGGTGTGAAGAAGGTTCCAACGTCTTTTCTGTGACTTGTTTACTGTACGTTGGAGGTAAACTCATTATTCCAAGCCCATTGAGGCTAAACAGGTATAATAAAGAGAGCAACAGGTGGCATATATTCTGTGCTGTGCGCCCACATTTTGGGGCTGGTCCATACCTGTCAACCGCGGCTCTGGAAAATATGGGACCTGCGCAAACGGTTCTGCGCAGATCGCCTTCTACGCATGCGTAGGCTTTTATGCTTGCGTAGAACCCTTCTATGCAAACGTAAAAGCCTTCTACGCATGCGTAGAAGGCGATCTGCGCAGAAAGGATGTGCAGTACCTCTTTCCCCCTGCTGCCAATTCCGGGGTTTTGGCAGCTGCGGGCGGGAAATGGCGCAAATCGGGAAATCCCGGCCAATCTGGGAAGGTTGACAGGTATGGGTTGGTCCCTGTTGTCCTTCAGAATGGATCCTTTAAATCAGGAGTGCCCAAACTTTTTGGGCCACGGGCTGGTCCCGTGGTTCAGCGGACTGGTCTCGTGGTTCCTTCCCACTGGAAGTGGAAGCAAAACGCGCCTTGCAATCTGTTTTGCAACAGGATTAGGTTTTAAACTGGCACTTTCTTTGCTTAAAACATGGATGCCCAAACTGCGGCCCACAGGCCAACGCCAATTCATCCGGCCCGTGCCGCCCTCATTGCTCCCGGAAGTGGAAGTAAAATGCACCCGGCATGTTTTACTTCCACTTCCAGGAGCGATGAGGGTGGCATGGGCTGGATGAATTGGCATCAGGGCCCAGATCTGGTCCATGGGCCATAGTTTGGGCATCCTTGCTTTAAATTATCAGAGTAACATGTCCCTAAATGGAGTGCCAGACTGTTTCGTATTAAAGCCGAGGGTCCTCAGTGTAGTGGGCAGAAGAGACAAACCATTTTCAGGGTTAAAAGTTTGGAAATTAAAAGCTGAACAAAGGTGTGGTGGGGGAAAAAACAGAAGGAAAAGAGGGAGATGAAATAAATCTGGGCAGAATCGGGGTTGAGATCAAAAGGGAAATAAATGTACATGGAATGATGCAACTGCCCTCTTGTGCGACAGCTTTGAGGAAATAAACAATCGCAAACAAACCAGGATGTTGGTCATTGATGCAAAGATTTAAGGAATGTCACTTCCTCTTCTCAGTATGTCATGGCACTGTGACATAGATGTATGAAACGAAACAGACAGCTTTGCTCCATCGCCAGGCTTAAATTATTCTTCTTGTGCTGTATCCGAATCCAAATATTGGAGATCCTCATGGCAATCAGCCATGAAAACTGTCCTGCGAATATAATGCAGTGGCCTCTCATCTGACCTTCCACATTGCAGCATGACACCCATAGTACCTCTGATCCAGTTCCATGTGTCACTTTCTGGTCCTGAGCCCTTTTGGCATAAAAAAATCCTCATTGACCCCTAGGCCAGGATGGATAAAGCCTCTGCTCTCCATCAAGAGGGATCCGAGTGGTATTTAATCCACTTGGGGTACCGTCACCCGTTCCATGTTGCTGGCAATATGGTTTACTCTATTACCATAGCAGGAAAACCTGGCCAGACTAGAAGGTTGAGCTTAAATTGTGCAAACAAAATGTCACTCCACTGTAGCCACAGAGCATATTTCAATACAGGGCACCGGATCCAAATTGTGTGACGCAAGGGCAACACATTCCTGAGCATGTGGCAAGTGCCTTTTCTCTAGTTGACTACCTCCAGATTTCACACGTTCTGGGAACAGAAATGTTAGTGTCAAGCACATAGCACCTGTTCTCTGAAAAACGTACCTTGCTAGCAAGGAAAATGGAGAGGGAAATGCCCATAAAAGTGTTTATTGATCTCTCAAATAACCCCATTATCATACATAGGTTTGCTTATACCAGCCGCCATTCACAATACCCCAAAAGCTCCAGAATAACCATTGCTTTCAGTCTGTAACAGTTTGAATCGAGTGAAACAAACTAAGAAAGTGTTGCTCTCTTGAAAAGATGTTTAAAATACAAACCACTTGTTGGGAGAAAGGGCATAGGCAAAAGCCTGTTCAGTTGCCCTTCCCAACATTACTGTTATTTTGTGCTAAAGACAGCCTATATAATTTAATTTAATATAGCACTCTAGAACAGGGATTCTCAAACTTTTCACACTGTGAAACTGAGCGGGCCGGACTGGTTGTTCCCCCTGCCATAAATCACACCTGTGGCTGTCGTAAATGTGTTTACGACAGCCACAGATGCGTTTTACGGCAGCGTTTACAACAGCCACAGGTGCATTTACAGCTGTCGTAAATGTGTCCACTTCTGGCAGTGGCAACATGGGCCATATGAAATGGTGCTGTGGGCCAGGTCCGGCCTGTGGGCCATAGGTTGTAAACCCCTGCTTTAGAATAATACCCTCAAGCTGGTAAAAGCCCCTGAAAATTCATTTCCTTGTAGTGTTTTGACAAATTAGCTAAAGACACATTTCAGGTTATTCTAGGGCACTGGTAGAAAACCTTGGCAACTCCAGGTGTTCTTGGACTTCAATTCCCAGAAGCCCAAGTCAGCACTCCTGCTGATCAGGGCTTCTGGGAATTGAAGTCCAAGAATATCTGGAGTGCCAAAGGTTCGCCATCACTGAAGTCCCTAAAAGAAATAATTTCATAGTCTCAGAGACAGATTAATTTCTCAAGGCTCTGCCTGCAACCTAAGCACATTCAACATGAGCAGGAAAAAATGGCAATTATCCCTTCAAGGTAAAATGAAAAATCTGCTAGTATTAATGTCCAATATTTGCAAAAGAAGAGAATCGGGGAAGACGGAGGTCTTGGGAAACCGCAGAGATAAGGCAGTTTGTGCCCACCCGGGGTGAGCTGTGAAGTGTCCATGTGCTTTCAATAGGTTATGTACAACCAAAAGATGAACATTTTTACCTGGGACAAAAGTGGCAGGCGATGCAAGCTGGTTAGGAGACACTGCGCTGAGAAAGCAGCGAGGCAGCAAAGTTTGGAGGAACTGATTCTTCATCCCATTCACACGCAACTCCCTGGGCAAGAAGTTCCCCCAGAGGAAGCCTCGTATCAAACCATCTTTCTTTTCCACGCTATTACCCTCGGGACAAAAAGGTAAGCAGGAGAGAGGGAATTCCTTTCTCCCCAAGTCAGGGGTGCCCAAACTTTTTGGGCTATGCGCTGGTCACGCGGTTCAGCGTGCCGGTCACGCGGTTCCTCCCACCGGAAGCACAACACGCCTTGCAATCTGTTTTGCAACAGATGCTTTTGCAACAGGATGAGATAGATTTTAGGCTGCCATTTTCTTTGCTTAAACCAGGGGTGGTAAAACTATGGCCTGTGAGCCAGATCCGGCCCCTAATGCCAATTCATCTGGCCCATGCCACCCTCATCGTTCACGGAAGGGGAAGTAAAATGCACCCATATGGACCAGGCATGTTTTACTTCCACTTCTGGGAGCTACGAGGATGGCATAGGCAAGATGAATTGGCATCAGGGGCCAGATCTGGCCTGTGGGCCGTAGTTTGGCCACCCCTGCCCAAAGTATTTGGCTCAAAGCCAGCGTACTTTTTACAGATCTTAGCTTCTGGATGAGGGGAGGGGAAGAATTAGACCTAGACCAGCACAAGGTCACTTCTCAAAGAGGTCCAGAGGATAATGTTCCCCATATTGCTTCAGGTGGCGCTCCATGGACTCCTGCTGTTTCTGGAGGTGCCGCGGCATCTCAGAGTAGACGTCTGAGAAAAGGAGCTGCAGTTTGGGTTTCAGCTTGCGTTCAGCCTCTTCGAAAGCCTCCATTACCTGTGGGAAGGGGAATCGATCAGGAAAAATGAGAACAGAGGCGGAGGGAACAGGGACGCTTCACGCTTGGGAAGTTTCACTTTTAGCAAAACCTCTTATTCATTTCAGTTCCAGTGGCAAAGAAGATCAGGAAATGGGGAAAGGCCTGAGGTCATTTTTTTAAAAAAAAAAACATGCTCTGAATTGTTCATGTAAATACAAACAAAACTAGCTAATCTCACCCGGGATTGCTTCTGTTTAACCACAAAGAAAGTTGTTTCCCCTTTTAGAAAATACAGCAGGGAACTTCCTGTTTCAGGAATGATTTCTCACCTGTAAATCGGGTTCTCAACATGGGGCCAACATTGATTTTTAAGCGGGGTAATTCAAGAATAGGTTAATAACAGTGATTATTATTATTATTATTATTATTATTATTATTATTATTATTATTATTATTATTATTATTATTATTATTATTATTATTATTATTATTATTATTATTATTATTATTATTATTACTACAGTAGAACCTCGGATAAAGTCCAAACTCCGTTCCACAAGTTTGGACTTTATCTGATTTTGAACTTTATCCGAATCAAATGGGCAATGCATCGGATAACGTCCAAAAATGGACTTTATCCGAGGTTCCTATACCAAATACCTCGGATAATGTCCATTTTTAGTGGATTTGGACTTTATGCGATGCATCACGTGTGCATGAAAACCGCGACTTTATCCGAATCGGATTTTATCCAAGGTACTACTGTATTTGGAAGCTTGGTTAGAATGAGTTAATGGCTACCACGTGAACAGGATTTTAGAGATGTTTAGGTGGGGCATGGCCCCCCAAAAAAGTTGAGAACCACTGCATGTGCTGACTGACGGTCAAATAAAGATATGTGTGTGTGTGAGAACCACTGCTCTAAATCACCCAAAGATTTAGCAGTTCGAAAGCAAGAAATTGCAAGCAGATAAATAGGGGCCACTTCGGTGGGAAGGTAACAGCATTCTGTGCACTCCGATATTTAGTCCTACCTGCCACATGTCCACAGAAAAATCTGCAGATGCAGACAAAGCAAAGCAATCACACTTCTATCCCACCCCATAGTGCTTAGTGGACAGTTCACAAGTTAATTAGCATTTTGCCCCCAACTTGATGGGTACTCATTTTACAGACCTCGGAAGGATGGAAGGCCGAGTCAACCTTGAGCCCTGGTCATGATCAACCTCACCGTTTGGTTGCAGTACGGCAGCTTAACCCAGGGATTCTCAACCTGCGGCCCGTGGGCTGGATGTGGCCTGCTGCACCATTTCACGTGGCGCACTACCACCTCCACCATACCAGGAAGTGCCATGTGATGGAGGAAGGGTGAAATGGCTGTCTGAGGGAGTGTGACCCGGCCCACGGCTTTAAAAGGTTGAGAACGTCTGGCTTAACCACTGCACCACCAACCAGGGCTCTTTGGGTATAATCAGAGATGGGCACTGAACCCTAGAGTTGAACATGACTAGCTGGGGGTGGGGTGGTGGGTGGGAAGAGAGATTATTGTACATCACAGAAACTCACTCTTTTGCGGGATTTCTTGCGCCAGGTCTTCTCCTGGTCCTCATCCCACCAGCCGCGTCCCGTCATATAGTGACGGAGCCGAGAGATGGGATGGTCTTGCTTGTCCCAATAGTTGACTTCGTCCACCGAGCGGTAGGCAGAACTGTCGTCGCTTGTGCTGTGGTGTCCGATCCTGAAAGGGCAACGAGCGGCTGATTAGGTGGCCAGGATCGACAGCACCATCCCTGGCTGATGCCCCTCTTTCAACCTCTACAGGGTCTCTTCTTTCTACCTCCCCAATGCCCATGCTCACCTGTAGGTCATGGCTTCAATGAGAAAGGGCTGGTTCTCTGCCACGGCCCGACGCCGGGCCTCCTTGATGGCATTGTAGACGGCAAATACGTCGTTGCCATCCACCCGGATGGAGTGGATGCCGTAACCAGGACCCCGGGCAGCTGTGGGTGGAAAGAAGCACTGGGCATACTTTGAATTCACTGTTAAGAATGGCCGTGACTTTTTAGTGTCGCTTTTCTTAATCTCTTTAAAGCATTTTTCGGTTCAGCAAAGCTTTCAAAGCTCTCCATAAAGTGTACATTAAAGCAGGGTTGGCCAACTATGGCCTGTGGGCCAGATCTGGCCTAGAGCACCAAACTCGTCCAGCCTGCACCGGTCCCGGAAGTAAAACGCATGCATTCATGCACAAAACACTGCCATAAATGCATCCGCAGCTGACATGAGCGCGTTTACAACAGCCACGGGCACATTTATGGGAGTGTTTTGTGTATGTGAGTTTTACGTCTGCTTCCGGTGGGGGAAAACCACGTGACCAGTCAAAAGCCAGTTGTATCTGACTCTAGAGTTCGGTGCTCACCTCTGTTTACAGTCAAAGAGCCAGAGCTGTCTGCGTCTGCAGACGTTTCTGTTGACATGTGGAAGGCACGACTAGACACTGCTTTGAAACTGCTAAGTTGGCAGTAACTGGGACAGAGACGGGAGCTCACTCTATTGTGTAGCACTCGGGTCTCGAACTGCCGACCTTCCAGTCGTCGAGTTCAGCGTCTTAACCACTAAGCCACTGCAGTCCCAATTACAAAAAGGAAAATGAAAGAAGCAAGTGAGAGGATGAAGCTATGCAGAGAAACACTGGGCATTTCTAAGATGTGCACATGTTAAACACAGCAGTCATTCTGCGCTATAGTAATGGATGCAAATAATCTTCCCAGTTGTTCTTTCTTACATGAATATTTGAGGTGGGTTGTATTTTTTTTATTAAAAAAAACACACCACAACTTCCTGTACTAGTAAAATGTTTCCTGATGTGATGTGTAAAGGAAAAGTAGTCCTTATTCTTCTTCTGTTGTATCCGAATCCAAATCTTGGTGATCCTCATAGTGATAAGCCATGTCCCCACCTTTTCAAGCCAGGGGCCGGGTCACGCTCTCTCAGTCAGCTTTGAGGGCCGGACGGACATTTTGCTTTGGCTGCATGATGGGGATGGCCATTTTGTCCCAACAGCTTCATGGGGGAAGCCATTTTGTTTCTCAAATGCCCTTGGAGCATAGCTGAAAAGTATCCCTTATGGGCCGGAAATTTCCCTTATTTCCAAATCCAAAACTTGACAGGTATGCCTTGGAGGGGTGGTGGTGGGGCCACATGAAATGGCACTGTGGGCCATATTTGGCCCACAGGCCTTAGGTAGGGAACCCCTGGTCTACTCTATTACCATAGCAGGATAACCTGGTCAGACTCCAAGAGTCATCCGGGGCCAATGAAAAAGTGAATGCCTCCCAGGTCACTAGGCCTTTCGGAGAAGGAAAACACATTAGAAAACTCCCTGATATAAAACAGGGGTGAAACAGGAAGCAATCATTGCCCGTGATATCCTGCCAAGCTATTAAGACTGCAATTTTACACCTAAGGAGCTGCCAAAAAACCCTCCCATTTTAATCATTAGCAGCGGTTTCCTAATAGCAGAGCACAGAAATTGCAAATAATTAGAGGTACCTGTAAAGTTATTTAGGTGGAAAGTGGGAAGGGTGTAACCATGTCACATGTCACAAGAGTTGGGAATAAAGTTTATTCCCCTTATGTATCAAGTGCAATGTTTTACAGGTATGTACTTTGTAATTAAGAGTATTTTTGGAAGGTTTCTTGACATAAGTTTTTTAAAGTTTTATAGCAGGAGTTCTCAACCTTTTTAAGGCAGGAGCTGGGTCATGGTCCCTCAGGCAGCTTTGGGGGCCGGATGGCCATTTTGCCCTTCCTCCACCGTGACATGGCCATTCTGGGTGTGGTGGAGGCGGTGGGTGGGTGGGTGGGTGGCACATGAAATGGTGCCGGGGGCAGCATCTGGCCCACAGGCCACAGGTTGAGAATCCCTGTTTTATGGCACTGCCTTATCCATCCTAAATTGTTCTTAAAGTCACAAGTGTGTAAAACTTCAAGTGTGTAAAAACAATTACAGTGAAACCTCGCATAAAGAGCACCTCGCTTAGAGACTAACTTGTTTAAAGAGCAGAATTTTCTCTGAATGGTCGCCTTGCTTAGCAACTAAAACCAAACAAAAACTTGATTAACAACTAAATCGGGGTTTGCAATCCCCGCCGCGGCAGAAGTCACATTGGGTCACTTACAATGGTGTTTTGCTTAAAGAGTAAACTCGCTTAAGGAGCAATCCTGTGGAAAGCATTATGCTCTTTAACCGAGGAACCACAGGAATTACTTCTTCAAACACATCAGTGGTTTTACTGAGTAACAGGAATGGGCTATTTTTCCAAAACAGCACCCATGTTTGCGCTGTGAGGGTCTCTACTAGGAAGAGATTCGTTATCAGGTCTCAAAAACATCCCCAACATTCCCTCCTCCAACCATCTTACCGATTCCATCGCCCCGATACTGCTCTGATGTGGGCGTGGAGATGGCGTAACCATTGTTCCGGCAGAAAAATATGATGGGGCATTCGAGGGTGGCGGCAAAGTTGAAACCGGCGTGGGCATCACCCTCACTCGCCGCCCCTTCCCCGAAATAGCAGATCACAATCCGGTTGCCGTTCTCCCTCTTGATGGCGTAGGCAGCGCCGACAGCTGACAAGAGGAGGCGGAAGGGAAATTGGGGGGGGGGGTCACAAAACGAGGAAAGGGTAACAAACACAGGCAATTAGCTATGGCCCGGGGGTAACTGAGTTACTCTGTTCCTCCAATCTTGGCACTCCAGGCGTTCTTGGACTTCAATTCCCAGAGGTCCTGATCATCAGGAGTGTTGACTTGGGCTTCTGGGAATTGAAGTCCAAGAACATCTGGAGTGCCAAGGTTCACCATCACAGCTCTATTGGCTGATTTTAGCCAAAGAGCAAGCGCTATCTGCCTCTGCTGATATTGCCGTGATTTGGCAAGCATGACTAGACACCGGAGCACATGAATCACTGTTACCTTTTCTGCTGAAACGGCACCTATTTATCTACTTGCAATTCCTTGCTTTTGAACTGTTAGGTTGGCAGGAGCTGGGACAAACAACAGGCTCTCATTCCATCATGCATTACTCAGGTCTTGAACTACTGATCTATTGACCTTCCAGTTGTGAAGCTCAGCATCTTTAACCACTAAGCCACTGAAAACTCCTGTTGTAATACAGGCCACCTCACCTGCATTATATATTCTGATATTATATTCTTTGCCTTGATGACAGTTTTAAACCCAGGACACGAAAGACTGCCTATGATTAAATATACACTCAGGAAAGTTCTGCCTCCGTTCCAAGAAGGAGGCGTCTGAACCCGATTTCATCTCACCTTGTGGGATCTGCGTAGCAAGTGGGGAGGAGATGGTGACAAAGTGCATATCTTTGCAGCCATAATGTACAGGCATTTGGCGGCCTTTCCCAGGGTCACTGGCATTACCATAGCACTGCGCCATGAACTGGTCCAAGGGGTATCCTCTGTGCATCAGTACACCTGCAATGGCAAAAGAGGTCCTAAGCTTTACATGTGACTTTTTATTGATTGATGACATTTATATCCCACCTCAAAGTGGGACACGCAACTCCCTCCCTTCCTGTTTTATTTTCACAACATCCCTGTGGGGTAGGCCAGGCCGAGGGACTGTGTCAGGTTCAAACTCTCTCAGTGAGTTTCATCTCCAAAGAGGGATTGGATACAACTCTCTAAGCTGTACTTCAACACTCTTAAGTAAAGGTAGGGGTCGAGCTTGCTTGAAAGCCACCCGTATCCGACTCTAGGGCTCAGTGCTCATCTGTGTTTACAGCCAAAAAGCCAGCACAGTGTGTGTCTGCAGACGTTTCCGTGGACATGTGGCAGGCATAACTAGACACCGGAGTGCATAGAAGGCTGCTTGCCTTCCCACCGAAGTGGTACCTCTTTATCTACTTGCAATTTCTTGCTTTTGAACTGCTAAGTTGGCAGGAGCTGGGACAGTTCACTCTATCGTGCAGGACTTGGGTCTCAAGCTGCTGACCTGCCAACCTTCCAGTCAGCATGTTCAGCGTCTTAACTACTAAGCCACCACAGTCCCATTCAACACCTTGGTGATTGATTGATGGATGGATGGATGGATGGATGGATGGATGGATGGAGTGTCACTAGCAAGAATGGACCGGTTCTTCTCCAAAGCAAAAAGCATTTATGCTTTATCAGGTAATGATACTTTAAGCTATTTAATGCCTGTTAACTAACACAGAGGCTAAAGAAGGAAAGGAAGAAGTATGTTAGGTAGAGAGCACCCTGGCACAAGAGCATGCATTGCTTAGCAATGCTCAGCTGTCATGGGCTGCCACACAGTGGCTGAGCCACAAATAGCACACTTTACTTCAGTTCCCTACCTGCTTCACGATACTGTCCAAACACTAAGTCAGTGTCATCAAGGGCGGCTGCGCTGCCAATGTGAGTGCCTTCCTCACCGTAGTTGGTCATGTAGAAGGAGATCCGACCCTAAGAAGAAGAAAAACGAACTTACTGTCATGGAATCAATGACGGGGTGAGAGGGTGGGCGGGGCTTCCAGGTCTTGGCCTCCCTTAACCCAAAGGAGCAGCATGACCTTTTCTGGACTAAAACTCTCTGAATCCTCAATTGCTGGGCATTCTGGAAATTGCTGTAAATATCTAGTACTGTATGTATATTTTCCCATTTCTGGATTCTCTCCCCATCCTAGTCAGAGTTAATTTCTCGTTAAGGCAAGTAGCTCAGTCAGTTAGGTAGCTTGAATTTGCATCACTACATGGTTGGCGTTCGAGTCTCCGCTGGGCTTCTTGTAGAAAAGCCAGCTTGTGTAACCATGAGGAAACCACACAGTCTCCCCCACCCCCCTCAATATTCTGTACTTAAAAACCATGGAAATTGTCATAAGTCATACAACCATTATTATTATTATTTAAGCTCAGCTCCTGCCAACCTAGCAGTTTGAAAGCAAGAAATTGCAAGTAGATAAATAGGGACCACTTTAGTGGGAAAAGATCTTGGGGACATGAAAAGAGCCTGATTCGGGCGGCCCCTGAGCAGAGTTCCTCTAGCAAAAAAAACCTTTGAACCCAGAAAGCACCTTTGTGTGTTTTTGACATGATAAAAAGACATTTAAGGCAGAAAACAAAACAAAAATGCTACAGCACTTTAAAGACTAATTGCTAGATTTTTAATGTGAGCTTACGTGGATCAAGTCCACTTCATCAGACATAGGAGTGAGACATCATGGCAGGAACTTATATACATCAGATACAGCGGCACAGAGTGATTAATCAGCATTAATCAGCATGACAGATAAGTATGCAAATGATTAATCTTCCACTTTTTAATGTGTGGGGGTTTTAGCGGGGTAATTTGTTTTAATGGGGTTGTTCTTGTTTTAAGGGTTTTAAGATTGTATGCTGCCCAGAGTCTCTGTGAGTTGGGCGGCTATATAAACATGAATATAAATAAATTACAGCTTCCTACAGCTGGAAGTAGCAGATGATCAAAAAATATATATTAAGCAAGGATAAATAATGGAAGCAAGGTTTCATGTAAACAGCCTGTCCCAAGCAAGGGTACTTGCCACAGACATACCTGCCTCTGGGATTCGTAGAGGATACGGTCCATGGTGTTGAGAAGGGTCATGCTCTTGTAGAACTTCAGCACCTGCTCTTTGGGAAGCTGCAACAAGGATAGGTAAGAAGCAAAGAGGAAAATACTATTGGAGGGGGGGGGGAGGAGGAGAGAGAGACCATTTTCAATGGGAATGAAAAGATTACTTCAAATTTCTATGTCTTAGATGTCTGGGGCTCTGCAAGCAGCGAGACAGGCTAATGTCGCTTGCAACTGGGCAATACCTGGCAGGGCTTCTCGGTCTCACCTGAGGATCCTCACTGGGGTTGACAATCTGCCCCTGCCGGTCCATGACCCGGTAGATGGGAATCCCCGAGATGACATTGGGCTGGATGAACTCAAGCCTGTCGATGAACTCAGCGGAGGCCCCTGGGAACTGTGGCTTCTCCTCAAGGGACGTAAACTCTTTCTGTTGCTGAAAGCATCTCTGGAAAGATTGAGAGTGGACAAAGACATACATGTGAAGAACTGAGCCTAGCAACGCCATATCCTGCACGGTGTGCTAAATGCGTCTTGGTCTTCCTTCACTGTATGGAGCTGTTTCCAAACATGGATATTTTTATCTGCTGCTTCCAAAGGATGGCCATACAATAAGCATTAATCTTATTGCTTCAATTTTTTTTAAAAAGTACACCTTTTACAGCTCTCTGAACTTTTCTAGCTTATCAAGTCCACTATGTGTGTGTCACAAAATGCCGAGATCTATCTGAGTTGTGGCAAGTGGCAATTGTAGCAGAGCTTTCAAAACGCAATAGGAAAAAAAATCTATAATCTTTTTTTTTTTTTTTTTTACAATAATGTATGGCCCTCCTAATGAATAAATGCATTTAGGCTTTGTGTGTATTACTGCAATGAATTTAAGTTTTGTTGTTGTTGCTGAGCAGAAGTTTAGTCTGTAAGAGCTACTCAAAATAACTGCTGGTTACCATTTCAGAAAGAGACTGCGGTGGCTTAATGGTTAAGATGCTGAACTTGACGACTTGACGGCCAGCAGTTCGAGACCTGGATACTGCACGAAGGAGTGAGCTCCCGTCTCTGTTGCAGCTCCTACCAACTGAGCAGTTTGAAAGCAGGAAATTGCAAGTAGATAAATAGGTACCACTTCAGTGGGAAGGTAAACAGCATTCCGTGCACTCCAGTGTCTAGGCATGCCTGCCACATGACCACAGAAACGTCTGCAGATGTAGACAGCGCTGGCTCTTTGGCTCTAGACAGAGATGAGCACTGACCCCTAGAGTCAGATACAGCTGGCTTTCAAGCAAGGGTGACCTTTACCTTTACCTACTCTCTGATATGGTTGCACAGACTAACAGGGCAACCACTTCAAACATTTCAACTTGTTCCCACAGGTAGATTTCCTCGACCAACCTTTACCTTACCATTTCAGATACAGGAAGGAAACATTTAATTAAGCAAACATAGTCCTTGCTGATGTCAAGTCTGAAAAGGAAAATACAGACGAAACTCGGAAAATTAGAATATCGTGCAAAATGTCCATTCATTTCACTTAAAAGGTGAAACAAATATATGAGATAGACTCACTACATGCAAAGCGAGAGATGTCATGCCTTAATTCGTTATAATTGTGATGATCATGGCATATAGCGTACATGAGATTATGTGATATTACGGGGTACATGAGATGAGGTGATTGGGGTTTTCATTAGCTGTAAGCCATAAGCATCAATATTATAACAAAGTAAGGCTTGAACTATCTCGCTTTGCATGCAATGAGTCTATCTCATACATTTGTTTCACCTTTTAAGTTGCATTACTCAACTGAATGAACATTTGCACGATGTTCTAATTTTCCGAGTTTCACCTGTACCTCTATTGACCTTGGGCCACAGAAAGCGGTGGCAAGAAAGCTAATGGGCCGCCTAACGGAGTTAGGAGGAGGGTGGAGGAAATCTAGATTCACTCCAAAAAGGTAATACTGTACTTTATATATACACACATACCCTGAAGCGGCTCCATTGAACAGGAGAAAGTCACTGTGGAAACAGATGGCCTCCTCCCTCCTGGCTTGTAAACAGAGTAAAGTCATTTTATATCCCAGCTCTGGAATAAACAGAGGGTGATCATCTGACCGAAATCTACCCAGTGCACTTGAAAATGACTTTTAAAAACTCAATGCCATGTGTTTTTCCCCCCCAAATGCGTCTTCAAGGATTTGCCAGAACAAAAGCTCCCTCTCCCATTAAACCCCAAGTTAAATGATATGCTGGCAGCTGGTAAAGATTCCTCCTTGACTAATTTAATTGAAGGAAGTGCACTAGGTTTAGCGTTTTGTCTTGAAGTATGCATGTAAAGAGGTAAAAGTTGCAATTCTATACATGCCGACTCGGAAACTTCAATGGATTCAACCCAGTTTACCCTGCAGAAAGTGTAGCCAGATGGCATCCTAAAAACCTCACGCTGGTTTTTGTACCCATAAAAGAGAATAAGTGGTACTTTTCTTTGGGCCAATTTAAAATTCCACAAAAAGTTGCAAGCTTCGGAGTCCACACAAAACTCTTTGTCGGGTTAGGAAATACAAACGCATACCCTAGGGCCGTGACAGCGAACCTTGGCACTCCAGGTGTTCTTGGACTTCAATTCCCAGAAGCCCCCGTGAATCCACATGAATGGGTTTACTGCGATTCATCTGGCCCACACCGCCCTCGTCGCTCCTGGAAGCAGAAGTAAAACGCACCCGTACGGAGGAAGGGTTAACCCGGAAGAGTCTTGACCGTACAGGCATGTTTTACTTCTGCTTCCAGGAGTGACAAGGGCGGCGTGGGCCGGATGAATCGCATAAACCCATTCGTGTGGATTCACGGGGGCTTCTGGGAATTGAAGTCCAAGAACATCTGGAGTGCCAAGGTTCGCCATCACGGCCCTAGGGGGATGGAAGAAGAGAAATCTGAATCTTTGGCCAGATGACTGGCCTTACGTCACATTTTAATTGTTACCCCAAAGTAAAGGGTAATTTCAAATGTATTATTAGATGATACATTAATAATTTTATTATTATTAAATAAATGGTTTTTAACTTTTTTTAAATCTGATCATTGATAAGAATAAAGATAGATATAACCATTGTCCACTGTAGTTTTTTAAATAACACATTTTCTCTAAAAAAAAACTCAATAATTCTGCAGCCAAAAAAAAGTGTGTGTGTGTTATAATTAGACAAATTTAATTTCTCTAAGGACATCCCCATATCAAACCCCATATTGCAAGATGCCTCCTAACCCTCCACCATTGCAGCCAAAGAAGCCCCCTCTACAACTCCCATTGAGCCTTTGTTGCATTGATTTCCATTCACACGTACACGGGTAACAAACATATGGAAGAGTATTGGGACTAGGTCCCGTTTCTGCCCTTTTGCTTCCTCACCTATTATGATTCCCCATCTCGTTCTGCCCTTTCTTTCCCCACCCCGTTTCATGCACCCCTCTTTCAAGACACGTGTCTTTTAACCCGGGAAAAGCCCGTGGGAACAGGACGACCCCCTCTCCAATAAAAAATAACCACCCCAGAAAGAGCAGGGGAGAGAGGAGGGTCTTGCAAAGGAGCAAACAAAGAGGAGCTGGGGGAACGTTTCTATTTTGGACTACAACTCCCATGGTCCCCCAGCCAGCCTGCCGGGGGACTATGGGAGTTGTAGTCCAAAAATATATCCCCCCCTCTCTTTCTTTCCCTCAGGCTCTGCAAATCATCCCGTGTTTCCAACCCAAAGGGAAACCGCCCTCTTGCCCCCCAAATATCCTCCTAGCACCCACCCACCAACGCATTCACTCGAGGCCGAGGCGTCCCAGCTTGAGGGACTCACTCCAAGGCGGAGGCTCCGCGCCGGACAGGCCCGTCCGGGCAGCGGAGGACGGCTGAGCAGCAGCCTCCGGAGGGCCCGCATTCCTACTAGAAGGAACCGAGCGGCCGCCTCAGCCGCCGCCATTTTGAGCGGCCTGGAAGGTTAAGGCCTACTTAGGCCGCGCCTTCTTCCCTCAGACGCAGAGGAGGGCCTATATAGGTCGCCTCAGAGAGAGAGAGGGTGGGAAAGCATCACAATGGCGCCTCCTGATCTCGGGTCGCGGGCAGAAAGGGAAGAATCATGTTTAGGAGGCGAAAAAAGGAATAATATTTTTATTCTCGGAATAGGAGTGATTAGATACGGGCCTCTGAACTACAACTCCCAGAACTCCTCGGGACACGCGGGTTTAAGGAGGGGCAGGGATTAACAGCCCGCCGCCTCTCATTGGTCAGAATTCTCCAGCGGGTTTGTGTATCCCGGATGCGGAAGCGCTTAGGAGAACCCACGTGGAGGAGGGAGGACTGGAGCGATGGAGAGCGAGCAGAAGCGGTTCGATTCCGGGGATCTCCCTTCGCTGCGCCGGATCCTGTGTGAACAGGGTTTGCTTTCCCGGCCTGATGGATCCGCTTCGTGGATGCAGGGTCAGCAATGTCTCCCGCTCTACCCACCCTCGGTCTCGGCTTAGCTGCCCCCTCCTCCCCTGCCTAACGTTTTAAAGCCAGTCGTATCCGACTCTAGGGTTCAGTGCTCATCTCTGTTCCAAAGCCGAAGAGCCAGCGCTGTCTGCTTCTGCAGATGTTTCCGTGGTCACACGGCAGGCATGAGTAGACACCGGAGCGCACGGAACGCTGTTACCTTCCCACCGAAATGGTCCCTACTTTTTTACTTGCAATTTCTTGCTTTCGAACTGCTAGGTTGGCAGGAGCTGGGACAAAGACGGGAACTCACTCCATCCTGCAGTACTCGGGAATCGAACTGCTAACCTTGCGACTCCCAGTCAACGTCTGAGCCACTTGAGCCACTGCAGCCCCATATACGTTTTATCCCCACCGTGTTGGATATTCAGGGTGTCTGATGAAATGGACTTAATCCACGAAAGTTCACATTTGAATACAGGAGTTATTTTTTATTATTATTATTATTTATTTATTTTATTTAGATTTATATCTCGCCCTCTTGCTCCAGGGCAACTCAGGGCAGCGTACAACATATAAAAACATTACAATATAAAACCCCATAAAAAACTACAATAAAACCTCTTTTTAAAGCCACCCCATGTCTAAAAAGACCCACCCGTTCCCACAATCATTGAAAGGAGTTAGTCTTCAAGGTGCCACAACTTTCCCCCCTCTATTTGTTGTTCTGTGTTGCAGTGGTTCAAGTGGCGGGAGGTCAGCAGTTCGATTCCTGAGTACTGCAAGATGGAATGAGCTCTCGTTGTCATCCGTCCCAACTCCTGCCAAACTAGCTGTTCAAAAGCAAGACATTGCATGTAGATCAATAAGGACCACTTCGGTGGGAAGGTCAACAGCATTCTAGTCATGCCTGCCACGTGGCCACAGAAACATCTGCAGAAGCAGACAGCACTGGCTCTTCGGCTTTGAAACTGAGAAGAGCACTGAATCCTAGAGCCAGATACGACTGGCTTTAGAGCAAGGGAAACCTTTACCTTGACCTTTGTTTACTCTCTGATATGTATGCACAGACTAGCACGGCGACCACTTCAAAAAAAATTGTAAGGTTTTCTGTCACTTTGCGGCCCCGTACTGAATAGAAAAGCCAATCAAGCTTGTTTTGGAATGGGCCTCTAGTTTTTATTTATTCATTCATACTTATAAATAGATAGATTCAGAAAGGTAAAGGCCACCCTTGCTTAAAAAGCCAGTCGTGTCTGACTCTAGGGTTCAGTGCCCATCTCCGTTTCCAGCCAAAAAGCCAATTCTTAGGAAACAACAAACCCAATAGCATTTTTTAGTCCTTGTCTCTTAAGTCTTTCTGCAGATGTGTCCATGGACACGTTGCAGTATGATTCGACATCAAAATGCATTGAATGCTGTTACCTTTCTTGCTGAAATGGCACCTATTTATCTACTTGCAATATGTTTGTCTGGCTGGACATCCCACTACGGTAAAGGAGTAGACCGTACGGCCAGCGACTCAATGCTGAGTGTTGGGCGGTGGCAAATAACCTGACTCCCTAAAGGGGCTACGGGCAGAGGAGCCCCTTTAGGTGGTTTGATGGTCTCCCTCGGTGGAGGAAATGCCACTGGAAACTATCAAATTGGGCCCAAGGTCAAAATGAGTGGAGGAACTCTGATTCCCAACAGTCATGGAGGCGGAAGAGGCCATGCCAGATGGACTGGCTGTGAAGGTTTACCTTGTCCATATATCCTCAAGGCTGCGGCAGTCCATTGCATTCCCAGTGTTAAATCCTGCATGTCTCAATTCATACGTGCTGCAGGAGAACATAAGAACAGCCTTGCTGGAACAGGCCACAGCTCATCTAGTCCAGCATTTTGTCTCATACAGTGGCTCACCAATTGCTTCAGGCTATTTATTCCCAAGCAGATGCCTTCACCTGCTTAGGATTCCCTGGAAATGGCATTGAGAGATATCCTGCCTCCATGATCATAGCGTGTGGGTCACTTCATGGCAAGCCGGGATCCACCTTAAAGAAATTCACTCCAGCGGCATTTTTCCTGCTTCAGGGGAAAAAGTGCATTCTCAGATATGCATTGCAGCCGATGACTTGCAATATCTTGCTTTTGAACTACTATATTGACAGGAGCTGGGATAGACGATGGGTGCTCACTCTGTCGTGCAGCACGTGGTTCCCGAACTGCTGACCAGCTGACCTGGCTGTGAAGCTCCTGTTAGGTACTGTATTTAGAATGGAGATGGTGCTATAATTAGGTTTTAAAAAGTCACTCCTGTTATACCTATGTTTGCATTTATTTTCAGGTGACACCTCAGTGACAGCTGGTGTGTATGGCCCATCGGAAGTCAAAGTGAGCAAAGAGATCTATGATAAAGCTACCCTGGAAGTGCTGCTGAGACCCAAAGTGGGTCTGCCAGGTAAAGACTTGTCCTTGTAAGACTTACCTTTGCAATTTTTCAATTAGTTTGGGATGGTTCCCTTTTGGACAACAATGTCCATAATCCCCCCCAGCCACCGTGAAGTCTGAGACATTTGGAAACTTGCATTCCAAAGAGGAAACTCTTCCAAGCCATGGTTAGGAGCTGGAGTTGTACTGGATGAGTTTGCTTAT
Organism: Bradypodion pumilum; assembly: GCA_035047305.1. Classification (NCBI taxonomy): domain Eukaryota; kingdom Metazoa; phylum Chordata; class Lepidosauria; order Squamata; family Chamaeleonidae; genus Bradypodion; species Bradypodion pumilum. The sequence goes on from JAWDJD010000007.1 coordinate 4,384,632, forward strand.
ACATTTTTGTGTTCATCTGTGGATAGCTGTGCACAATATTAAGTCTTTAGCTGGAGTTTCATTTTGAGACTGAGCATTACCCCAATTTGTATTTCATCTCTAGTGGGATGAGCAAAGTAACTGAACTTGTGGGTCAAAATAAGCCCCTTTTAGCACACTCTGCATGTATCTATGGAAGAGCTTAGCACATTATTTCTAAGAAATAACTAGCTACTTCCAATATTTTGAAGAAGTAGTTACTGTGTCACGTTTCAAGGTAAGCTTTTGTTTTCAGTTTATTTCAAAAGAACTAGAAGATTTGATTTTATTCGATTTGTATGCCACCCACTCAGCATACGCCGACACGGGGCGGCTCACAAGAATCACAACATAAATCAACAATATACAAAATAAATACACAATAATACAATATACAAAATTCAATCTACAAAAAAACAACACATTATAATATACAAATATATAAAAAGAGTTCAAGTAATGGCTTTTAAGTTGGTTCACTAAAAATATGAGCATAACGAGCTGTCGGCTGGTGCTGAAAAACACGATGATGATAATAACACAGTAATTTCGTGTCAGAAATTATTCTGGTTTGAAAGGATTTTTGCTGGAGACACTCCACTCAGGGGACCCCCGAATGAGGCACCTTTCATGTCCCCGAAGTGGTGCCTATTTATTTTCTTGCAATTTCGTGCTTTTGAACTGCTAGGTTGGCAGGAGCTGGGACAGAGACGGACGCTCAAACAGCCATGCATTACTCTGGTCTTGAACTGCCGACTTGCCGGTCTTCCAACTAACAAGGTGAACTTCTTAACCACCGAGCTACCACAGTTCCTTATTGATTACGAAGTCTGGTATATTGATGAGCTTGGGGGAGGCTCGTTTCATTTGTTCCCTGCAACAGAGTTACCCAACCTTTGGGTTTTGGACTTCAATTCCCAGAAGCCTAAGTCAGCACATTGGCTGATTAGTACTTTGGGGAATTGACTTTGACCTTATGTTTTCAATTTTTAAAATGTATGTAGCTTAAAACATGCTTCACAGAATCTTTATTTAATGTAAACCGTGGGCTGTCAGCATTGGGTTATTTGAATGGAGAGAAATGCTTATGTAGCTGTTATTAGATAAATTGGGCGTTTTATTTCTATCTGGGTGTGTGAAATGTTTGATTATGACCTAAAATACTAAGAACCATTGGTCTAATTTACTGTGGTTTGGACAACATGCTAAACTAACTACTGTTCCTTTCAATCACTTTACAGTTGCATGTACTAGAGGAGGTGTGAGATAGGTTAAGCTAACATTAAACCATGGTTTTCTTTGCATTACACCTGAACAGCAGCCAGGGTTTCACAATAAGCCAGCATTCTTACTATCTTACAAGCAGCACTCTAGTGCATACTCAGCTGTCAAAAGTCCTGTTTTATCTTGCTGAACCTTGGCTTAACTTGCCTCTCTGAAAATAGCTAGCATGTCTCCATCAAATTCAAATGCAGCCTCTATTCGCCCAGTTCCTCCTCTGCCAAAAACAAACAAAACCCTTAGCATAATCATAAGGTGAGATGGTTTGCTATTTCTGCAAGCAGGGGAGACGTAGGCAGCAGCAGTAGGCAGCAGCGTTGGAAACCTGCTGTGATGCCATCTGGATATCTTGTTCCCCCCAGCAGGCAGCTTATAAAAGAAAAATGCTGGGGTTAGTGGGAAAAAAGAGGTGTTTTTTTCTTTGCTCCTGCTGAGATTTTCTGGAGAAGCATAAGATGGTTTAGTCATGAATAATTAAATTAAGAAACCAAAAAGAGCCTTCCCCCTCCTGGAAACAAAAGGCTCCCCTTCCCCCTGAGAAATACCATATTTGCTGGCATATGACCCAGCAATACCTCAAAATATAGTAAAAAACCCACTTACAAATGCCCAGAGTTACATAAAATTTGACTTACATAATGATTTTGTGCTAACCTGGAAGGTAAAGTTAACCCTTGCTCGAAAACCAGTCGTCTCCAACTCTAGGGTTCAGTGCTCATCTCTTTTTATAGCCAAAGAGCTTCCATTGATGTTTCCATGATCATGTGGCAGGCATGTTTACCTTCCCACCGAAGTGGTCCCTGTTTATCTACTTGCAATTTCTTGCTTTCAAACTGCTAGGTTGGCAGGAGCTGGGACAAACGACGGGAGCTCACTCCGTCCTGCAGTACTCGGGAATTGAACTAGTCGTCGAGTTCAGCATCTTACCACTTGAGCCACTGCAGTCCCTTCCTCCTTGGAAACCAAACACTAAATAAGATTAGTTTTGGTTTGATCCAGCCAGCAAGTTTCTTTGTTTGAGCCCCCACTTGCCGGCTGACCCTTATGAAGTTGCTTCTTTCAGTCTTTCCTTTCCTCTTTTCCCCCCCTACCCAGGTGTTTATGAAAAAAGTCGAGAGCAGATGATCAAAAAGACGTGCGAAGCAGTGATCTTGGACACCCTCCATCCTCGATCGTCTATTACGGTTGTCCTTCAAGTCATTACAGATGCTGGCTCTGTATCCTTTTCTTCTTCTGCCATATTGGAATCCAAATATTGGTGATCATCATGGTGACCAACCATGAAGACTGTCCCAAGAATATAATGCAGTGGCCTTTCATCTGCCTTCCACATCGCAGCGTTGACACTTGTAGTACCACTGATCCAGTTCCATGAGTCACTTTCTGGTCCTGAGCCCTTTTGGCACACAAAGTCCTCCTCAGCCCCAGGCCAGGATGGATGAAGCTGCTGCCCTCCATCAGGATGGATCCAAGTGGAATTTAATCCACTTGGGGACCACCACCCTTCCCTGTGGACTTGGCCACCTAAGGCTGTTAGTCTTCAGGGTTGTCTGGTTAGTTATCCGCCACCTGACATTTGGTGTTGAGTCTCTGGCAGTAGGGTCTACTCCAGTGGTGGCCAACCACGGCACTCCAGATGTTTTTGGACTTCAATTCCCAGAAGTCCTGATTAGCAGGAGTGCTGACTTGGGCTTCTGGGAATTGAAGTCCAAGAACACCTGGAGTGCTAAGGTTGGCCACCACTGGTTTACTCTATGACTGGTCTACTCTATGACCATAGCAGTACAACCTCGCCAAACATGATATCCTTTTAGTTGAGCAGAACCTTGGGAGTTGTGCGTGTGTCCCTCTTCCTCTCCAGTTGTGTCCTTGGAGTCAGGATGTCATTCACGTATCTGATGAGGTTGTTCTCTTTCGATCAGCCTGTTATTCCCCCAGGAATCTGTAAGAATCTGAAACAGCTTCATCCCTTAAGAGAGTCAGTTTTACTCCCCAACCATCACCACCCTCCATGACTCTCTAGATCAGGGGTTCCCAACCTAAGGCTCGTGGGCTGGATCCGGTTTGCTGCGCCATCTCATGTGCTCCCCCCTCTCCAAGGGCATTCGAGAAACAAAATGGCCAGCCCTTTGAAGGTGTTGGGACAAAATGGCCACCTTCGTCGTTCAGGCAGAGCAAAGTGGCCATCCGGCCCTCGAAGCTGACCGAGAGAGCGTGACCACAGTTTGGAAAGGTTGGGAACCCCCTGCTTTAGAGGTTTCAAGCCAGGGAAAGAAACTAGACATGAGTGCGCACACTGGATGAAAGCCAGAAGGTGGCAGCAGAACCACAAAAGTCGTTATGTGGCTGGACTATTAGGAAGCTAGTTCTATCTCCGCATTTGGCGGGGGCAGAAAAACCATCATAAGGAGACAGATCCTTTGGGATCTGCAAACGTCTTCCTCACAGATTGGTAACCGTGTTCTTGTTAGATGCCCAAACAGGTACCTTAACCTGAGTGGGAATAGGTGAAGATGGATTGAGCTGCTTCTTTCCCTAGCCATGTGAGAGAGAGAAGAAGAAAGGCGAATAATGAAAAGGAATGTCTTTCTGTCTCTTTCTTGGAACTCCCTTTGCAAAATAACTGGGGCCGGGTGCTTATTCACCTTATATAAAAAGCAAAGCAGTCGCAGTTCTATACCATCCCATATCGCACTCTCTGGGCAGTTCACAAGTTAATTAACATTTTGCCCCCTACATGCTGGGTACTCATATGACCCTCGGAAGGATGAAAGGCTGAGTCAACCTTGATCCCCGGCCAGGATTGAACTCACAGCCTTTTGGTTGCAGTACAGTAGTCTAACCACGCCACTACCCCTTAGTCTTTCCTCATAGAGTTATTGAATTGGAAGGGGCCTTTTAGGCCATCGAATCCAAACATACCTGTCAACCTCCCCGGATTGGCCGGGATTTCACGTTTTCCGGCACCAATTTGGGCCATTTCCCGCCCCGCGCTGCCAAAACCCCGGAATTTGGCAGCGGGGGAAAGGAAGTACTGCGCAGCCCTTCTGCGCAGGTCGCCTTCTACACCTGCGTAGAAGGGTTTTACGCTTGCGTAGAACTCTTCCACGCATGCGTAGAAGGCTACGCATGCATAGAAGGAGGCTACACAAGCGTAAAACCCTTCTACGCATGCGTAGAAGGTGACCTGCGCAGAACCGTTTGGCGCAGGTCCCGGATTGGCCGGAGCCGCGGTTGACAGGTATGAATCCAACCCCCTTTGCTCAATGCAGGAATCTGAATCAAAGAGATGTGGTAGATGGTTGCCCATCTCTCTTGAATGCTTCCACTGTTGGAGCACTTACCACCTCGCGAGGCAGTGGGTTCCGCTGTTGTACTGCTCTAACAGTTAAGGAGTTTCCCTTGATATTCAGCCCATTATTACGTGTCCTGCACTCTGGGATGATGGACGACAGACCCTTCCCTATCTCTTTATGATTACCTTTCAGGTAATTGAAGAGTGCTATCATCATCTCCCCCACCTCAGTCTCCTTTTCCCATGGCTAAACATGCCCGGTACCTTCAGTCTTTCCTCATCCCTCCCATCCATCAACCAAGCCAGTTTAGACAAAGAGAGAGGAATTAATTCCCAGATATCATAACCATCATCTCACAGGTGGTCAGGATTAGCCAGTGATCTTCTGAGAATATTGATCAGGGTGCCCAATGTTTTTGGGCCATGGGCCGGTCGCGTGGTTCCTCCCACTGGAAGCGACAGTAAAACGTGCCTTGCAGTCTGTTTTGCAACAGATATGTTTTGCAACAGGATGAGATAGATTTTAGGTGCCATTTTCTCTGCTTAAACCAGGGGTGGCCAAACTACAACCCGTGGGCCAGATCTGGCCCCGGCCTATGCCACCCTCATTGCTCCCAGAAGTGGAAGTAAATTATTTAGACATCTTAATGGGTTTTTAAAGGGCTTTTAGTTAGTTTTTGATGTTACTTTTAATTGCTGTTAGCCGCCCAGAGTCGTTGGCAATAGAAATTTGAAGAATAAATAAATAAAACGCACCCATACGGGCATGTTTTACTTCCACTTCCGGGAGCAATGAGGGTGGTGTGGGCCGGATGAATTGGTGTTGGGGCTGGATCCGGCCCACTGGCCGTAATTTGGGCAACCTTGATGGAATTTCACAGAGAGGAAAGATAAATTCCAGACTATTATTGTACACCCTGCTCTCTAATGGCAGACAAATCTTCCTACCAGCCCAATTAAAACCAAAGCAAAATCTACCAGCCATATGTCTTGGATGCCATTAACAAAAACAGAGTCCTGGGGAGAAACGGCTCCCGTTGGCTGCCTTTGGATCTGGTTTTGGCAGTGTGCGGGCGTTGAAAGCAGGCGGAAGCCACAAATAGAAACCACAAACCCTGAGCCAAAAATTAGATAACGCATGGGAGGTTTACCTGTGGTGGTGCTAAGCTGCCTTGTTCATCTTCATGTGCTTTATTGGTACCGCAGTGTGGGATTCTGTTTTATTTTTTTTCCTAGCAGCGATCCGCATAGAATCCAGACAAACCGGGAGCCATTAATAAAAGGGCCGAGGTGAGGAAGAAAAATTACTTTCTGTCCGGTACTTGCAGAAAGATGATCCCTGTTCGCGCGCGGCCATTTCTTAGGGAGGTGGGAATTTGTGGCGGTGGAAAAGCACGGCTCGCCGAAATGTCACTTTTATCTTGAAGGGCCTGCGGCGGCTCAAGTGGTTGAGATGCTGGACTTGACGACTGGAAGGACGGCAGGTCAGCCATTCGAGACCCAAGTGCTGCACGACAAAATGAGCTCCCGTCGTCTGTCCCAGCTCCTGCCAGCCTAGCAAGAAATTGCAAGTAGATAAATAGGGACCACTTCGGTACGAAGGTAAACAGTGTTCTGGTGTCTAATCATGCCTGCCACATGTCCATGGAAACAACTGCGGATATGACTGGTTTCCGAGCACCAGGTCCTTCATGATGGGCCAGATTCTTGAGGGATCTCAGAAGAGAGCTGAGAGGAGGATCCCTGGATAGCTGGTTCTCCCCAATGCAAGCAAAGAGTCATAATTCTCAAGGAAAGATTTCCTCCCGACCCCAACCCTGTGGTTAGGAAGCAACAAGAGTTTACATAGGCTGTTGTGACAACCAGTGACACGAGAGTTTCTGGCTGCGATCACGTGTGGTGTGCAGGAGATTGTCCCATGTGCCATGTCCCTTTATTAAATCTGAATCTGGAGCAGGTCCAAGAATTAATTCGGCTTCATTTTGAAAGCATCCTCCTCCTTCCTTTGCCTGGAAGAGAGGCTGAGACCCCACACCACTTTAGCCTGGCAGGGAGTTGCAGAACCTCCATGCTGCAAAATTAACCATGCTCTGTTTGTGTAGATTCCCGGCGGTTCATCTTGAAGCCCTTGCTGCAGGCCACGTGGGGAAGTCAACTCAGTGCGATCGCACTCTGATTTTTTTGAGGTGTCCTCACATGGATGTCTGTCTGCACCATTGGGAGCAGATCGTTGGGCTATATAGATCAAGGGTGCTCAAACTACAGGCTGTGGGCCAGATCCGGCCCCCGATAACAATTCATCCAGCCCATGCCACCCTCATCACTCCCTGAAGCAGAAGTAAAACACATCTGTATGGGCACGTTTTACTTCCACTTCTAAGAGCGACGAGGGTGGCGTGGGCCAGATGAATTGGTATTGGGGGCTGGATCCGGCCCACGGGGCATAGTTTGGGCACCCCTAGTTTAAGCAGAGAAAATGGCAGCTTAAAATCTATCCCATCCTGTTGCATGCGCCTTTTACTTCCGCTTCTGGTGGGAGGAACCACATGATCGGCCCACTGAACCACATGGCCAGCCCGCGGCCTGAAACGTTTGGGCACCCTTGATAAGGATTATTAGCCCAGGCAGGTCAGGGAGTGGGTTGGTTTGTCCCATAGCAAGCAACTTCTTTCATGTCCCGGTCAAACCTTGGACTGCCAAAATGAAGCCACTTTCTTGGCTTTGACATTGGCCAAACTTAAGTCCTCAGCAGCGCATGTCTCTGGCAGTCATCGGCAGACCAGTCCATGAGCCAGATTCTGTATCTCTCCACATTCACAGCACATGTTGTCCACCAGCAGCCCCCACTTGAGCATGTTGGTCTTACATTTAGGGTCTCCAACTCTCAGCCTATTTAAGGTCCAAGTGGCGTAGGGGAAGTTGAGTTTCTCAGCCATACCCTCCTTTAATGTATTTCCTTGTCCAGTGAACTCCTTCCTCCATCTTTTAATTTGATTTTGCTCTTGTGACCCTCAAGTAAGTTTGTTCTTGCCATAAAGCTCTTCCTGGATCTGAGCTGGTAGACTTGAGGCTCATATCCGTTCAGGGGGTGTCGAGGGTCCTTCTCTTGCTTCGTTCTCCCAGCATCCGCTGCTGCTTCTCTCCTGATCTTAGGTGGAGCGATACCAACAAAAGGGTCTATTTTCTCAACTGGGGAAGCAACTGAGCACCCAGCATCCTCCCAGGACCATCCTTTCCTTTTCCTTAATAAAAGCATCCTATCCCTGCAGCTGTTAGCAAGCTGCCTGAATGCCACCTGCATGGCTCTAATGGATGCCGGGCTACCTTTGAGCGCCATGTTCTGCGGAGTGACATGTGTCTTGGATGCAGATGGCAACATCGCCCTGGATCAGACAGCAAAGCAAGAGAAGGTCAGTGTCCCGGAGACTAGCTTTGGGGAGACATGTGAGCGCATTTCAGCGTCTGCAAAAGCTACTCCCATTCTTTCAGTGTCACGGATTAGAAGCAAAGCTGAGCCAAGTTCCAGGGGTCCCACACTACTTTTTGCAACTCCCCTGATCTGCCGCGGGATGTATAAACTAAAGGTAAATGTCTCCCTTGCTTGAAACCCACTTGTGTCCGACTCCAGGGTGCGTTGCTCACCTCCGTTTACAGCCACAAAGCCTGCAGACGTTTCTATAGTCATGTGGCAGAGCGCACGGAACACCGCCACCTGCCCCGCTGAAGCAGTACCTATTTATCTGCTTGCTATTTCTGGCTTTCAAACTGCTAGGTTGGCAGGAGCTGGGACAGGCGGTGGGAGCTCGCTCCGTCGCACAGCATTCGAGTCTTGAACTGCTGGCCTGCTGGCCTTCTGGTCGTTAAGCTCAGCGGGAAAGGCAACAGCGGTCTGGTGTCTAGTCGTGGCTGCCACATGGCCACGGAAATGTCTGCAGACAGACAGTGCTGGCTCTTTGGCTGTAAACAGATGAGCCCCATCCCTTAGACTCTAGGGCCTAGTGCAATGATGGTGAACCTTGGCACTCCAGCTGTTCTTAGACGTCAAGTCCCAGAAGCCCAGCACTCTTGGGAATTGAAGTTCAAGAACAGCTGGAGTGCCAAAGTTCCCCATCACTGCTCCAGAATGCGACAGGACTGGCTTTCGAGCACGGGGGATCTTTGCCTTTAATCTCTTTTGATACTGGCTGTGTTTGCCTTGTAAAGGATCTCTCCCTCACGCACACACACACACATATACTATCCTGGAGACATTCAGCAGGCAGAAGTTCAACTTGGTTGTGGCAAAAGAGATGTGAATCTATTGTCTCCTCTTTGCTGAAAAATTGCATGCCACAGCCTGGCAGAACCATCTTTCTCTGCCTTTCTTTTCCAATTGGTTTTGCTCATTTATTGGCTGTTGGAATCCATCCATCGCCAGCTGCCTCTTCTACCTAGGACACGCCTTAATAAACTGCAATTTGGATCAGTTTTCTTCTGGACGTGCGACTGCATGGCAAGATTGTTTACCTCCTGAAAAGCTCCTCAGGGTGTATCTGTGTCTCCAGATTTGTATACAGCCCACCTGGTAAGCAAGGTCTGTGTAGATGCTGTTGGATTAAATAGTCTATGCAGCACAAGGTGTAGCCAGTCCACTTTTAAAACCCATTCCATTCTTTGAAACAAAAAACGGCTTATCTTTAGCTCCTAAGGTAATGGGAATTTTAAAAGCAAAATGTTATTGAATTTTTAAAATGTATCATGAGGAGCTGCGGCGGTGTCTTAGTGTTAACCACTAAGGGACAGCTGAATCACATCCCCTGGTGGCATGCATGCTCCAGCAGTGGCCGGACATGTCTGGGCAAGTCAGTGAGTGCCCATGGCCTGACCCAGCTCCTGCCAACCTAGCAGTTCGAACGCAAATTCTGAGTTCAGATTTATTTATTTGTTAGTTAGTTAGATAGTTAGTTACACTTGTACCCTTCTAGAAGAATGAATCCCTACACGACACGGCTAAGAGCATAAAATCCCCCTTAAAACCAACCAACTTATTAAAAATACCCCCCTATAAAACTACAATAAAAGCTCACAGTAAAACAGACTATATAGCAGACCAGCGCCCTAAACAACCTAATTGGGAAAAATATAATCCAATCCTTTGTCTTAATAGCCAGGGATAGGCAAAACAATTTACAAAGTCCTCCTCAAAAAGCATAATCTTCAGTTGTTTTTTAAAAGACTGGCGTGAGGAAGTCTGGTGCAGCTCGAGTGGAATAGATTTGGAATTAGCACACTCGATAGCATGCAAATCACATGTGTCATTCCCCATAGCAAAATCGTGCAGTGAAATTATTCAAACATAACATTGCCTGTCTCTGTTCTGTAATGATTCTTTATCCTACGGAGTTCCTGGCTAAAGCCCTGGGTCAAGATCCCCGGATTTTCTCCCACATGGCTGACTCTTACCCCCTGGCTGCAGCTTCTGGCGCTTGCTGGGGCAACAGCAAGCACATCTAGATGATCTCGATGGAGCCTGAGAGCCTTTTGTTCCTTCTTGCAGGAAGCTCAAGCGGTCTTGACGTTCGCAGTCGAAAGTACCGAGAAGAAGGTCTTAATGTCAAACACAAAAGGGACCTGCTCAGTCGAACAGGTGAGTGTTATGTGTGGTTCGTTGGGGGAGGCACTTGCTTTGGAGAGAGGCGCATAATGTTTCAGCCTGAACCCCGGGGCAGGCGGATGTGAAGGAAAATAGCAGGTTTGCAAAGTTATGTATAATATCAAATTAATGCAATACAAAAAATTTTGCCAGAATCCCCATCAGTAAGCTTGGCCACAACGAGTCCTTTCTCAAACTGGTCTTCTTGTAAAAGTTGTGCTGACCAGTTCCATCATTAGACATGCTGAGAGATTGAAAAATCTGTTTTACTTTATTATTATTATTATTTTTGGGGGGCTGGCTAGTATATTCAAGAAGCGTTGCTTCAATAAAAGCTAAAATGCTAATTAACTTGTGAGCCATCTATACACTACGTGGCTGTATCGAAGTCTGCCAATTCCTATAATAATTCCAGTTTGGAGGGGTGGCAGCGTTTCTCTTTGCTATGTCCCCGAAGTCGATGTTGAAATTCAAGTTGACGTTGGATATATATTATTTCTGCCTTGGATTACTCACAGAGTATACAGCAAGACTGCGGCGTTTGGTTGCCACAGAAATGGAGGCCTGTGGGACACGGTCTCCCCCAACTCACTTTGGGTCCAGGGCTCATTTTAACGCCGGCTCTCTGAGATTTTTGTCTTGTGGTTTTTATTCACACACACACACACACACACACACACACACACAACCAGTAATGACTGGGATTGACGGTCGCAGTGGAAATTAATGGCCTTTGCAGTTAAGAACGGCGGCAGCCACCGTAGCGGCTTCATTACTGCTTTTATTGTGTCTGAATCCATTTAAAAGACATGCTTCGCGTCTGATACCCTTTTGTCTGCGTGCGGCAGCAATGGCTTTTGAGGTTTCCATCCCCGCTGGCCAAACCTGGTGCACTTTCCCCCTCCTCCAAACCACCAATGCGATGATTGTGTCTGGTTCCCGACACGTTCTGTGACTCTCTGGCCAGGTTATCCTGCTATGGTAATAGAATAGACCTTACTGCCATCGACTCAATGCTGAGGGTCGTGCGGCAGTTAACTAACCTGACCACCCTGAGGACTAATGGATTTGGGTGTCAAAGTCCACAGGGAAGGGTGATGGTCCCTAAGTGGATTAAATCCCACTTGAATCCATCTTGATGGAGGGCAGCAGCTTCATCAACACTGGCCTGGGGATGAGAAGGACTTTGTGTGCTAAAAGGGCTCAGAACTAGAAAGTGACTCGTGGAACTGGATCCATGGTACTATGGGTGTCATGCTGCGATGTAGAAGGCAGATGAAAGGTAACTGCATTATATTCTCAGGGCAGTCTTTATGGCTGATCGCCATGAGGATCGCCAATATTCGGATTGCGATATGGCAGAAGAAGGACTCTTCCTTCACACATTACAACAGGAAGCAGTTTACTACTATAGGAAGCTGTGATGTGTTTTTTTTTTTAATTTAAAAAATACAATCTACCTCAAGGCAGGTGAAGAGCAACTGCATTATATTCTCAGGACAGTCTTCATGGTGCGCGTGCACAGAGCCTCCTCGAAGGTTGTGCTATTTTTGCACCACAACCGGACGTGCCCTGGTAACAGCAACCTTGTGTTGCCGGCTCATCTTTCTCACACTAGGTCAGGCCAAAGGAACTGCAGAATGGAGCCCCCAAAAGATGGCTATGTTTTGGCAGTTTCACGTCTGGCCCAGACATGGAAGGAAAAAAAAAAGACACATTCTGTATTTTCGATCTCTGCCGCCCGTTCCTTTCTCCTTAAATTGCTCTTGACGGCGTGTTTTGGTGGGAGGTTCCCGCCAGTCACGTCTGTCGAGTGCATCCGACCGGAGCGCTGGTCCCAAATGATTCTCTCTCTCATTGGTTTTGATGTGGGAGAAAGAAAGGATTTAAAAAAAAAAACCGACTGGAGGGATACAGGTAACAGCGTCAGGTAGACAAGCCGTTCTGAGATGGGTTTTGGGGAGAACCATCCCCTCCCCACCAAAAAAACCCACAACAATCACACACCACCACCACCCAGTAATCCATTGGGTAAAACCACTTAGTATTCCAGTCGAAGGTTGCGACGTCGTTTCTTATTACAGTCCCCCCCCCTCCCCACTCCCAGTCCCTGGCAAATGGCTCGGAACGACAGCCCATCGTGCGCCGAAGGAACAATTATGAACACTAATGTGCTATTGAACGAAGGCAGCAGCCGGGCACCATTAGCTGAACAAGTGTTTCCGTCAGGAGGGGGTCCACAAGCTTTTGTTTTGGGGATAAATTCTGACGGGTTGAAGAAGAAAGGATGAGGACAGCTTTTAAAAAAGAAAACGGGAAGCCGTTGCGCGTTCTTAGGAGGTTTATCACGTCTAATGAGCCCTGGCGGCACGGCGGATTAAAAAAGTGCTGTACTGCAACCAAAAGGTTGTGAATTCGATCCAGCCACTTCCATCCTTCTGAGGTCTGTAAAATGAAGACCAAGCATGTTGGGGGCACAATGCACATTATCTTGTGAACCACCCAGAGAGTGCATATACGTCTGTTTCTTTTTGCTTTTATTGTCAACCCCGGTGTATTTCAATGTGTGACTGTGACTCCCATCATCTGAGGCTAACTAGGGGTCCTCACTGTACTGGCTGAAGATGATGAATGCCACAGTTTGCACATCTGGGGAGCACCAGGTGTGTGGGATGCATGCATGAGACATTTCCTCCCTGCATGTTCCATGAAATGAGGGAGAAGAAAGTGAGTATAATACAGCCGTGGGCGGCGGGTTTAATCATTGGCTTCCTTCATATTAAACCCGATGAGTCTGTGTAACCCTTTGTTTGTCACAGGCTATTTGGGGACATAGAAGCTCCATCCAGCTAAAGGTTGTTGCCCTTGCTCAAACACTAGTCATGTCCGACTCTAGGGTTCAGTGCTCATCTGTTTATAGCCAAAGAGCCAATGCTGTCTGTGTCTGCAGATGTGGCAAGCATGACTAGACACCGGAGTTCATTGAATGCTATTCACCTTCCCACTTAAGTGGTCCCTATTTATCTACTTGCAGCGTCTTGCTTTCAAACTGCTAGGTTGGCAGTAGCAGGGACAGGGATGGAAGCTCACTCCGTCATGTAGCACTCAGGTCTTGAACTCCTGAGCTGCTGACCTTCCAGCCATCAAGTTTAGCATCTTAACCACTACGCCACCGTGGTCCCTTCCATCCAATTAAGGAGGTAGCAAATCTGGATGTCCACACACAAGTGTGACACTGCCAAAATGAAGGCACCTTTTGGTGAGTCCATTCAGCAGTTCCTTTGACCTAGTGTGAGAAAGGTTAGCCGGCAACACAAGCTGGCCGTTACCAGGGTATGCCCGGTTGTGGTTCAAAAATACCACAATCTTTGAGGTGGCTCTTTCTGTGTACCCTGTCTTAAAGATACGCAATGATGTATACAGTGCTACGGTGGCTTAGTGGTTAAGACGCTGACTTGGTGTCTGGAAAGTCAGCAGGTTAAGATCCGAGTGCTGCGTGATGGAGTGCATGTACGTCATCTGTCCCAGCTCCCTTCCAATGTGTGGGTGGTTCTGGTTGGCAATGCAGGGCTTCATGCCAGGCTACTGGGAATCGAAGTCCAAGAACACCTGGACTGCCAAGGTGCGCCATTATGCACGGTAAACCCAATCCATGTGGATTCACAGAGACTTGGGCTTTTGGGAATCAAAGTCCAAGAACACCTGGACTGCTAAGGTGTGCCACGACTGTCCTAAGCAAACCCGGCATTTTCTGACCTTCTCGGGCAGGCGGGTCATCCGACTGGGCAGTTGCAGAAGGCTGACTCTCGGTTGCTTTCCTTTGGGGCATCTTTGGGGTTTTGATGGCTTCTCCTTGCATATAAATTGGCTAATTACGATACGAAGAGGAAAGAGCAGAGCATGGTGTCCGTCCACCCCTCGGTTCTTCACAGAGGCGGCCAGAAAAGCCAGAGTCCAGCTTTAATTGGACTGAGATTGCTAGCAGGCGTTTGGGAAAGGGCTGGATGGCTAACCGGCTGCTTCTAGCCTTCCATTCTTTTTTAGAGCCGCCATTCGGGTCGAAACTCTTTTATTGCTTATCCGTTTGATCGCGTCCGCCCTGCCCGTCTCCACCGCCTCCCTCTTGCTTTTGTGTTTCCCTTTCGGCGTGACCCTCCTTGCCCTCTTTTCCCTTTTCTTTCGGAGCGGATTTCTCTTTAATCCGCCAGAGATCGGAACAGCGGGTCAAACGCAAAGGGGGAAAAAAAGAATCTAGGGATCGCGCATGCTAATGCGCCGGCGGGTACGTGCGCAAGAAAAAACCATGTCTGGAGATGTCCTCTGCTGGCAGGAGTGTTGCCGAAAGACTGCTAGGTCTCTTCCCTTTACCACGAGTTGTCCAAGTTAAGATTGTACAGTTGTTGTGGGGGGGGGGGGGAAAGAGTGGCATTGTTGGCATGGCTTTAGATCAGGGGTTTCCCAATCTTTTCAAACCAGGGACCGGGTCACACTCTCTCAGTCAGCTCCGAGGGCCGGACGGTCATTTTGCACTGCCTGCATGACGGGGTGGCCATTTTGTCCCAACAGCTTCAAAGGGGATAGCCATTTTGTTTCTTGAGTGCCCTTGGAGGGGTGAGGGGGCCCACATGAAATGGCACCGTGGGCCACATCTGGCCCATGGTTGTGAACCTCAGCTTTAGAACTGGTGGCAACTCTTGCTCAAAAGCCAGGCATGTCCAACTCTAAGGGGTGGCGCTTATTTCCACTTACAGTCAAAGAGCCAGTGTTATCTGCACCTGCAGACATTTTCCGTGATCATGTGGCAGGCCTGGCTAGACACCAGAGCCCACGGAACGCTGTTACCTTTCCTGCCGAAGCAGTACCTGTTTATCTGATTGCAGTTTCTTGCTTTCAAACAGCTAGGTTGGCAGGAGTAGGGACAGACGACGGGAGCTCACTCTGTCGTGCAGCATTCGAGTCTCGAACTGCCTACCTTCCAGTCATCAAGTTCAGTGTCTTAACCACTTGAGACACTGCAGACCCTTTATGACCTTTGCTGATGCCCAAACTCTGACACCCAGAGCGGCTGCCTCGTTCTGCCAAAGAGTTGGACTATAATAAAAATTTCATGTCAGAAATTATTCTGGGTTGAAAGGAGTTTTTGCGGAAGAAACTTCCGCTCAGGGAATGCCCAAATGAGGCTCCTTTCATGTCTCCAAGAGTTGGGACAGAGGCGGGTGCTCAATCTGTCATGCAGTATCCGGGACTCGAACTGCCGACTTGCCAGCCTTCCAGTTAACAAGGCGAGCTTCTTAACCAACCCCTGTATTTGTAGTTTCTGTTTCTAACGTAAGGGTCTCTTCTTTCTTTTCTGTATCCCTGCAGTTCCAGCAGTGCGTTGCCGCATCGCAGCGAGCCGCCGACGCCATTTTCCAGTTCTACCGCGATTCCACCTGCCGGAAATACTCCAAGTGGTGACTGTACTCGGAGGCAGATTAGAGACTGGCTAGAGATGGGGGAAGAGGCCGTTCCTGCCCTCCTTTCATGCCCATTCTTCGCTCCGATGGACCAGGGGTTCAGGTGGACTGATGCGAGTTTGGAGACCACCATAGGCTGTGGTTTCATATAGCAGGAAATCCAGGAAACCGGGCATTCTGCCGTCTCCCCATCACTATGTGAGCAATACCAGCTGCCCCAAAGTACCAGAGAACGTAATCTCCTGTTCTCCTAACATGTGGATGTTCCAGATTTGCTTTATTTTGGTGTGCAGTAAAACCCCGACTTAGAGGTGAAACTCTGAAAATGAGAATTTCGTACAAATGTTCATTCAGTTCAATAATGCAACTTAAAAGGTGAAACAAATATATGAGACAGACTCATTGCATGCAAAGCATCTTTCCCCCTTCCAGCTCATTAGTAGTCTGCAGAACGTCCCAGTTTGTTCTTAATTTTGCCGTTTGGCAACCACAGGGGGAAGAGGCCATTGCGGTCGTCTGCCGTACGTCGCGGCAGGGCATTAATGAAGGATTCGAAGCTTGTTTGCCAAAGAATCCACCAGACCCTAAATCACTTCTGGGTTCAGTTTGAGCAGAGGTCCCCAACCTAAAGCCTGTGGGCCAGATCTGGCCCATGGCACCATTTCATGTGCCCATGGCCACTCTTTTGAAGCTCTTGTGAAAATGGCCGCCCACATCGTACAGGCAGGGCAAAATGGCTCCTTATTTAGCTCATTGGCTAATTTAAGAACCAACACTATGGCAACTTGGGCAGCTGAGAGTTAAGGAGAGAAAGCACACCTTTGAGCTTTGAGAATCAGAATAAATAAAGGCTTTGGTAAATTGGAGAACACATTTGGGCCTATTAGCGACCCACCGTCCAGTCACGTCTGACTTAAGGTGACCCTGACTTGAAGGTCAGCAGTTTGAGACCTGAGCGCTGCGTCTCGAAGTGAATGGCCCGTCTCCTGTCCCAGGTCCCGCCAACCTAGCAGTTCGAAACCAAGAAATTGCAAGTAGATAAACGGGTGCTGCTTTGGGCAGGAATGGTAGTGTTCCATGTGCTTTGGTTGTCTAGTTATGCCTGCCACATGACCATGGAAATGTCTGCAGGAGCAGACAGCGCTGACTCTTTGGCTTTGAAACAGATGAGCAC
Source organism: Bradypodion pumilum (assembly GCA_035047305.1). NCBI lineage: Eukaryota > Metazoa > Chordata > Lepidosauria > Squamata > Chamaeleonidae > Bradypodion > Bradypodion pumilum. Next base: position 4,401,488 of record JAWDJD010000007.1, read on the forward strand.
TGAACCCTAGAGTCGGATACGACTGGCTTTCGAGCAAGAGAAACCTTTACCTTTACTAGTATAGAAGTGTCATTGTTATTGCTGTTGTGAAACCCTGGACTTCCAAGGGCCTGTTCTAGTAAAGGTAAAGATCACCCTTGCTCGAAAGCCAGTCGTGTCCGACTCTAGGGTCCAGTGCTCATCTCTGTTTCATTTGCGTCTGTAGATGTCTTCGTGGACCTGTGGTAGACATGGACCTAGACACCGGAGTGCACGGAACGCCGTTGGCCTTCACACCAAAATGGTCCTTACTTGCAATTTCTTGTTTTCAAACTGCTAGGTTGGCAGGAGCTGGGACAGAGACGGGCGCTCACTCCGTTGTGCAGTTCTCGGGTTTTGAACTGCTGGCCTTCCGCCTTCCAGTCGGCGTCTTAACCACTGCAGTCCCTTAAGGTCCTGTTCTAGCAGACATTGGATTTGTCGTATGGCTCCATCCTATCATTATTCTGTATTCGGCCCTGGCCCCAGTTCTTCCTTCAAACACATTCCTCCTCCCACCTCCACTTCTTAGGATCTCCAGCCTCCCTCCTAATCTTCACTCGCTGCCCTGATAAGAAAGCTGAATGGCTTTGCTTTTGATTAATGAGCCTAATTACATTGATGAAATGATCTTTTCTATTCCCTCCCAAGGTGGTCTTATCTAAACCGGCTTTCTGCCTGGGAAATCCGGGCTAGCCAAGAAACAACCTTTTCCATCTCCATAATGCAGTGGTGCCCCCAAACCTTTCGAGACGCGGGACGGTCACGTGGTTCCTCCCCCCGGAAGCGGGAGTAAAACGCACCTTGCAATCTGTTTTTTGCAGCAGGATGAGATAGATTTTTAGGCTGCCATTTCCTCTGCTTAAAACAGGGGTGCCCAAGCTGTGGGCCGGATCCGGCCCCCAATGCCGATTCACCCAGCCTGCACCGCCCTTGCCACTCCCGGAAGCGGAAGTAAAACGCGCCCAAGGGTGGCACATGCTGGATGAATTGGCATTGGGGGCCGGATCCAGCCCACGGGCCATAGCTTGGGCACCCCTGCCATAAAGGATATGGAGGAAACTGTTCCCAACCTGTCTGCCTCCAGCCTTTTGCAATGCATATTCAATCAGGCTGAGTTAGATTGCTTTGCACCCATCTTCCCCTGTCTTCCCCTTTGCTCGGTTGCCTTGGGGAAAATATATATATATGTCACACATATATATATATATATATTGATATATATCTCAAGATTTTAATTACTAGGATCCAGGACTGGGGCGCATGCCTCTCAAGGCGATCAAAGCACAACCCTGTGATTCAAGTGTCTTTTCCTTTCGGGGATTGATGATCGGTGTTGAAAGGTCCCTCCTGTTTCCATTTCTTTTTCAATTAGGCAAGCTTGGTTTGGAATTGGGTGGTTTTGTTTGTTGGTTTATTTTCTTGCCCCAAAGGCTTTCACGCTCACCGACTTTGCTGTCAGATTGGCTTCTCGGATGAAGCCACGTTACCCGCGTTTTGCACATTAGGCGGGAAACGCCGGGCGCTGCCGGGTCCACCGTTGGTCTCGCTGCTCCAAGACTTTGTGCCAATCCACCCACTCGGTCCCCTTTGGCACTCAGTCCGTTGGCTTGCCAGCCCCAAACCCTTGCCTAAAGCATCCCTCCCACGCCCATCGCTCCTGGTTGTCTTTTGAGGAGGTGAGCTAGAAAGGATTAATGCTCCCTTGCTGCCCATCACGGGCTTTGAGTCAGACCATAGCTAGAGGCAGCCTAGTGCAGTGGTGGCGAACCTATGGCACATGTGCCAGAGGTGGCACTTGGAGCCTTCTCTGTGGGCAACCCCGGATTTGCCCCTGGGCTAGGGAGAAACCCCATATCCAGGGACAGTATTCTGGTCTCTGGGGCTGGAAAATCACCCCTTCCGCTCGGCATGAGAAAGTAGCGATCTGGGACAGTCATTTCAATCCGCTTCTGGTTTTGCGCATGGATTTAAAGAAGAGAGGGGTGCCCGCCTTCATACACGAACCCTGGATACCTTTTCGGTTTCCCATTTTCTTTCCAGGGGAGATTGCGACGGGTGGGGTGAGTTTGCGCCGTTTGCAAGCCAGCTTTCTCAATACTGTTATTTCCTTTTGTCTGCAGTGCTAATCCAAAACCCAATATCTTCTCTTCTCTCCACCCAAAGAATGGAGGTTTTCCACTCCCACCCCACAAGAGTCCTCTAAAATTAATTCCACTGAGAAGACTAAGGTAACCTACCTACCCCTGTGATGGTGAACCTTGGCACTCCAGATGTCCTTGGACTTCAATTCCCAGAAGCCCAAGCCCCCTGTGAATCCACACGCATGGGTTTACTGCGATTCATCCGGCGCACGCTGCCCTCACCGCTCCCAGAAGCGGAAGTAAAACACACCCGGAAGGTTAACCCTTCCTCCGTACAGGCGCATTTTACTTCCGCGAGCGACGAGGGCAGCGCAGGGCAGATGAATTGCAGTAAACCTATGCGTGTGGATTCACAGTGGGCTTCTGGGAATTGAAGTCCAAGAACATCTGGAGTGCCAAGGTTTGCCACCACGGCCCTGCCCTGTCTGGATGCTGACTTCTCCTGCTGCCTTTTCTTTCCTTCCAACTGAGCTCCGACAGCGATGATGGTTAATGCTTTAGAAAGGCACAGGCTGGGGACCGCGCATAAATATATGATAAAGCGCCAGGTCGCTCAATAATTCATGGGGACTTGGGAGGGACGCGAGAGAACAAGAAGAACACATAATTGGGGGCGGTGGTGGGGAGATATGTAAGAAAAGAAAACATGGGCCAGAAGAAGGACCATTTTCTGGGTCCAGTTTGCATCTGCACTAGAGTGGAATTTTCCTTGATGTCTCTCTAGAGAAGCTTGTGGGTAAATATAAATATATTTTTGGCCTCTCTTATTTCGGTTTAATGTCCTCCCTGCATCTCTGAATCTCCAGCTAAACCGAGCTGAGGTTAGCATCTTCCCTTCCTCGCTTACATTTCTGTTTCCATTTCCTCCCAACAGTTTGCCACTTGAAACCATAAAAAGCCAGTCCTTTTCGAACCGGAGACGTTTCCGTGGTCACGTGGCAGGCCGGACTGGACACGGAATGCTGTTACCTTTCCAGCCAAAGTGGCACCTATTTATCTACCCGCAATGTCTTGCTTTCGAACGGCTCCGGTTGGCAGGAGCAATGCCCCAGATGTAGCCGAAAAGCTTCGTTTAGCCCCAGAGCCCGTTTCAACAGAGGGGTGTGGTGATTCAGTGGCTAAGAAGCTCGCCTTTTTGCCTGGAAGGCTGGCAAGTCAGCAGTTCGAGACGTGGGTACTGCATGACGGATTGAGCGCCCCTCTCTGTCCCAGGTCCTGCCAACCTAGCAGTTTGAAAGCAAGAAATTGCAAGTAGATAAATAGGGACCACTTTGGTGGGAAGGTAAACAGGACTTCGTGCACGCCAGTGTTTAGTCATGCGTGCCACATGTGATTTCTTGCAATTCTTGTCTTGGGGACATGAAAGGAGCCTCATTCGGGCATTCGCTGAGCGGAGCTACAAAACATCCTTGCAACCCAGAATAATTTCTGACACAAAATTATTAACAAGTAGCCAGCCAGACACGATCTCCTAGGAATGTCCTGAAGGTAGTCATTCTGCCTCCCTAGAACCGTGATGGTGAACCTTGGCACTCCAGATGTTCTTGGACTTCAATTCCCTGAAGCCCAAGCACCCTGTGAATCCACACAAATGGGTTTACTGCAATTCATCCGGCCTGCGCTGCCCTCGTCGCTCCCGGAAGCGGAAGTAAAATGCCCCCGTACGGAAGAAGGGTTAACCCAGAACAGCCTTAACCCTACGGGCGTGTTTTACTTCCACTTCTGGGAGCGCTGTGGGCTGGATGAATCGCAGTAAATCCATTTGTGTGGATTTTCAGGGTGCTTGGACTTCTGGGAATTGAAGTCCAAGAACATCTGGAGTGCCAAGGTTCGCCATCGCGGCCCCAGAACCTGGGAGGTCCGTGGTCGACTGCTTCTGGATCTAGGAGCTTGACAATTGGTGCTTTGGCAAATAGCTGCAATTCGACTATGTGCAAATTAGGCCTATTTGGGGGGCATATTTTAAACATGTGCACAGCTGGGCAATGCACTCCCAAACAGAGAATCACCCTACTGGAATCCTCTTAATTGGTGTGATTTATCATCTAATTCCTTTGCATCCATTTGTCTTAAAATGTGAAAAATGTGGTTTAATAACCCAACAAAAGAGGACTTCCATGTACTGATTCACCACAGATCTTAGAGCGGGAGGAAGCAGTAAGATGCCTGTTCCTAGGTAAAGGTTGCCCTTGCTCGAAAGCTAGTCGTATCCGACTCTAGGCTTCGGTGCTCATCTGTTTGCTGCCAAACAGCCAGTGCTGTCTGCGTCTGCAGATGTTTCCATGGCCACGTGGCAGGTAGAACTAGACGTCAGAGTGCATGGGATGTTGTTACCTTCCCTGCTGAAGTGGTACCTATTTATCTACAGTACTTGCAATTTCTTGCTTTCGAACTGCTAGGTTGACAGGAACAGAGACGGGAGCTCACTCCGTCGCGCAGCATTCGGGTCTCCGAATGCTGGCCTGCCAACCTTAGCTGGACCAGAGAACCAAGAGAAAAGAGGATTCAGAGGCCCAGATGTTAAGCGGTCCCCCACCCGGAATTGGCTCCATACATCTGGAATCACTTTCTCCCTTCCCCTTCACACCACAGAGGATCTAAGCCCCACATTGTCGAGGAGAACCTGCGAGAGCAACCATTCTGGGCCCACAGAGCATTGGTGGTTTATTGAGGACGGTCGTGGGGTGCGCGCGCATGACTCGAGATCTCAGGCCACAATGAGTGTGGCGAGGCGTGGGATTCTGTATCAAAGGAGGTGTAGAGAACAGACACGGAGACTTGAATGATTGGCTTCATGGGGAGGGGGGGAATGATGCTGGTCTTTCCCATGGAGCAGTATCTGCTCCCTCTTAAGCCATGCCAAGTGCCCGAAGACTTAAGAATCCTGTTACGCGTTGAGCCCAAGTCAACGGTCCCTTTTCTTCAATGGGTCGCGTCGTTCCTACTAAGAGTGGAAGGGCATTGGCACCAATACTGCCTCGATGGGAGAGATCCCCTGAGCCACCCATCTCCCTTCTCTCCCATTGAAAGCAGAATCCTGAAGACATCAATCTGGCCTACGGATGATGCCAACGCACACGCACCCCTCCCCTTTCCATACCCTTTGCTGCCCCCAGCCTCATAATCTGCATCGCTCAATGCAATTCACAACCATCCTGCCTTGGTCCAGTTGGGTTGCTGAGTTGACTTGGGTAGTTTTGTTTCGGCCGGACGAATGTCAAGAAACACACATGGTAGGAAACCACTAAAGTCTGTATCCCACCACCAATGGGAATGTGTATGTGTGTGTGGGGTGTGTGTGTGTGTCCAGCGGGGCAGGAAACCCCCTAAGTTGGCGCCTTGTTGGATAGGTAGGCGATGAGAGCCACCACGGCCCCAATGTATGTGCAAATGCCAAGGATAATCGACAGGACAGCAAGGGCAAAAGTCTGGCGGGAGGCCGTCCATGCGCTCGGATAATCTCCTTTGGCCGATGCTTTGTTGGTCTGTGGGAGAAGGAAGAGGGAAAAGGAGGCAAATTAGCATCTTTAAAATGGCAAGAGGCTCTCGGACCATCCCCGTTAAATTCCCCCCACTTTCCTTGGAAGTGGAAAAAAAATCGGTTTTGGGTAAAGCAAAGCAATCACACTTATATACCGCCCCAAAAGCAAGAAATTGCAAGTAGATAAATAGGGACCACTTCGGTGGGAAGGTAACAGCGCTCCGTGCGCTCCGGTGTCTAGTCATGCCTGCCACATGACCACAGAAATGTCTGCAGAAGCAGACAGCGCTGGCTCTTCGGCTTAGAAACAGAGATGAGCACTGCACCCTAGAGTCGGATACGACTGCCTTTCAAGCAAGGGAAACCTTTACCTATTAGCACTTAGCGCACTCTGGGTGGTTCAAAAGTTAATTATCACTTTGGCCCCAACATGATGGGGATGCATTTTACTGTCCTTGGAAGGATGGAAGGCTGAATCAACTTTGAGCCCTGGTCAGGATCGAACTCACAACCTCACAAGAGCAGGGATTTTCAACCTGAGGCACACAGGCCAGATGCGGCCCACGACACCATTTCATGTGCCCCCTCCCCACTGCCTCCACCACACCAGGAAGTGCCATGTGGTGGAGGAAGGGCAAAATGGCCCCCTCTGAGGGACCGTGACCTGGCCCCCAGCTTAAAATGGTTGAGAACTCCTGCACTAGAGCGCATCTCCACTTATTTATTAGGTGCATTTATACCCCACTCTTTTGGTGCAAATGCCACTCAGGGTGGCTTACGCTCCTATAAAACATCCAATACAGAAACAATAGATAATAACCACAAAGCAATATAAAAATTGTGTACGTGACAAAAGCAATAATCAACCCAAAAGGTGACGTTAAACTTCCCTCTCCCCCAACTAAACCCACTAATAAACTTCTGCACAACTTTGGAATCAGGCAACCACAGTTTCCATTCTAAGTGCTGGACATGTGGCAGGCATGACTAGACACTGGAGTGCACAGAATGCTGTTACCTTTCCCACCCAAGGGGTATCTGTTTATCTACTTGCAATTTTTTGCTTTTGAACTGCTAGGTTGCCAGGAGCCTTTCCTAGCTGCTGCCAACCTATTTACAATCATATAAAACACCGAATACAGGAGCAACAGATTATAACCACAAAGCAATATCCTAAAAATAATGTACAGTGAAACCTCAGTGAACAAACGGCTCGGTTAACAAAAAAAATCGCATAACAAAAGGAAATCCATAGAAAAGTGTGGCTCAGTTTGCAAAAATAATAATAATTCCGGAACAGAGTAATTACTTTTCAATGCATTTCTATGGGAAACTGCGTTACGGTTAAAGTATTTTGGTTTTCAATGCATTCCTATGGGAAATTGCATTTAGCGCACTCCTGTGTGAAATTCAGTTAAAGTAATTTTCGCTGTAAGAAACGTCCCGGAGAACGCATTAATTATGTTAACCGACGTTCCACTGTACATAACACAAACAATAATCAACCCAAAAAGTGACATTTAAAAAAAAAACCCAATTAACGCCATTAATAAACCTCTACACAACTTTTGTGTCATGTAACCAGGATATGAATCCTGAGTGGCTACTGTCTAACACATTGTTTTAATGTTTTGGAAAATGACTTTTATTTATTTAGTTAGTTGTTTAGTTATTCATTTGTTTGTTTGTTGGATTTATATAACCACCTTTTCCGCCTAAGCAACCCCAAGGCGGCTCACAACATGAATTAAAACCCATACCCGATACCAGTTAAAACCAAATACTATAACATACCTGTCAAGTTTTGGATTTGGAAATAAGGGGAATTTCCTGGCAAATACGGGATACTTGACAGCTATGCTTATCCTTTACTGCCCTCCAATGGCGGCAATAGGGCATTGCAGTCTAATTAATAATGGATGACAGCGGGAAAGAAGGTAAAATCAGGGGTTTTCCTGGCCAATAAGGGATACTTGACAGCTATTCTTGTCCTGTGCTGCCCTCCAATGGCGGCAATAGGGCATTGCAGTCTACTTAATAAGGGATGATGGTAGGAAAGAGGGTAAAATAAGGGGTTTTCCCGGCCAATAAGGGATACTTGACAGCTATGCTTATCCTGTGCTGCCCTCCAATGGCGGCAATAGGGCATTGCAGTCTAATTAATAAGGGATGGCGGTAGGAAAGAGGGTAAAATAAGGGGTTTTCCTGGCCAATAAGGGATACTTGACAGCTATGTACTATAAAACTCTAAAACAGCCATAAAATCTCCCCAATCCCCTTAAAAGAAGGCGACTCTGTCTTTCCAAACCTCTCAACCCAGAGAACACCTAGAAATTTGCAGGACCAAATAGCAAGCAATTCACCTTTCCTTTTTCCTACACAGAAATCATTTCCATGCAAGATAGCGGAGTTTTAATAATTTACAGAGTGCAGCGTATACCCTGGCAAACCTGACTGGAATGAGGATTTTTTTGACGGCTATGGCAGCATCATCCCACTTTTTAAAGAATTTGGGCAAAGTTGTTTCTTGGACTTCCCTCCCAGAGCTGGAAGTTGTAGTCCAAAAAAAAAAAAAAAAAAAGAGTAAAATTTCTGATTTTCTAGAAGATGAATTTGAGACCTTCAATGGTCAGCATCTGTTTGATGTGTCGGCTTAGAGTTGCCATAATTCTCTCCCACAAAACCGGGACAGATGTATATTTGACAAAAAAAAAAGGGGGGGGCAGGTTATCTACAGAATAGCCTTTTAAAAAATAAACATGATATAATGACAGCTATAAAACACTTTCACATTAAATATATCAATACATAAATGATTTTATTTGCAACAGTTACATTCTTACTGTAAGACAATCTGTTGTACTTCTGAGAAGTTGCGTTGTGGTCAACTCTTAGCGTCATCAGTTCCAAGAAACACACTGGTCACACTTATCGGGCAGTGGTGTGAGGCGAGGACATTGAGATTTGTCTCCAGGTATGCTCCAACTCCAATGTGGCAGGAAATCGCTCGTTTGATGGCGAGAGTTTGAATTTATTTTAATGGTGTGTTATAACACACAATCAGTCAGTTTTAAAAATCCGGGACTTTAGCATGATTTTTTTTATTGAAATGGCTGGGACAATTTATCTGACCTTGAATCCGGGACAATCCCAGTTTTCCAGGACGTATGGCAACCCTATATTAGTTTACCCTGGTTTATAGTTAAAGTCACCTGCTTTTCACCTTAAATCCCTCTGACTCCCCCCATTTTCACTCGGTTGCCTCACCCGCCCGCCCACCTACCTTTTGGGAGAGATAAAAGGCAGCAATGCCTAGTGGCCAGAAGCAACATAACATGGAGAAGACGGCCAAGCCCAGGTAGTCTTGCGGGTGAAGCATGGAAAAACTGTTTTCACTTTCTGTCTCGCTGTCGCTGGAGGAATCGTTCTAAGGACGGGGAGAGAAGAAAAAACCAGAGATTGTTTTTATGGCTGCAAGGAAACGGAAGAAGACACAACTGATGTCTTCACCAAAACTCACGCTCTCCTGCAGTTTTACTACGGTGTGTGTGTGAGAGAGATTGCAATGGATTTGCAGTGGCAGTTAATCCTGGCCAGGATCGAACTCACAACCTTTCGGTTGCAGCACAGCAGTTTAACCACTCTGCGCCACCAGGGGTTCATAAGTCACACCTGACTTGACAACACATGAAATAATAATAATTCCGTGTCAGAAATTATTCTGGTTTGGAAGGATTTTTGCAGGAGAAACTCCAGCTCAGGGGATGCTCAAATGAAGCTCCTTTCATGTCCCCCAAGATCTTTTCCCCACCAAAGTGGGTCCCTAATTTCATCTACATGCAACTTCGTGCTCTCGAACTGCTAGGTTGGCAGGAGCCGGGACAGAGCCGGTTGCTCAAACTGTCGTGCGGTACCTGGGTCTCGAACTGCTGACTTGCTGGTCTTCCAGCTAACAAGGCGAGTGAGCTCCTTAACCACTTGGCCGCCGCAGCCTCACAACACATGATAATTCTATTAGACTTGAGTCTATTCAACCAGGGGTTCCCAACCTTTTCAAGCCAGGGGCCGGGTCATGTTCTCCCAGTCAGCTTTGAGGGCCAGATGGCCATTTTGCCCTGCCTGCGTGACGAGGGTGGCCATTTTGTCCCAACAGCTTCAAAGGGGTGGCTATTTTGTTTCTCAAATGCCCTTGGAGGTGTGGGCAGCCACATGGAATGGTGCTGCAGGCTGGATCTGGCCACCAGGCCATAGGTTGGGAACCCCTGTATTAGACCCTCATGAGAACCGAGGCAAGGGTCTTCTCTTCCAGCGTTTGAGAAGTTTCCCCCCAATGGTCCATCTAGCTGAGCAATTACCTCCGGCTCAGGCAATTCTGCATCCCCCACTTCGTAGCAGACGGTGTGAATGTCCTTCTCCAGGGCCACCTTCCGTGGCAGTTCCCCGGCCTCTTTGTTGTCTCCAAAGGTGGTTTCAATATAATCTTTCTTCTTCCACCCTTGGGGATTGTTAGACTTCCACAACTCGGGGTAGAGCATGGCTTCCGGGGAGTGGTAGGGCTCAACCATCCTAGGCAAGCTACTGGGATCCAGGAACTGGTTGGAAAGGACCACCGAGCCGGGCTGTAACCAGGAGATCTTGGGCGGCATGTGGCGCGAGAGCAGTCCGGGATGTACCTGTGGGGTCCGGTTAAAGGTCCCAGTTTGGAGAGCCAACTTTCCAGTAGGCTTGGCCAGTAAGGGGTGCTGTAGCTCATGTATATTCTCCATAGCACCCTGTAGAGGAAAATGCTGGCTTCTTATGCTTGTTTTCCCCCACCTCTGATGGATTCTTTGCTTTAGATACCTTGCAAAGGAATTCAAACAAAGAACAAAGGATTTATTTTCTGAATGTTTTAACAGCAGTGTAGGAGAGCATCAACCCAGTCTGGACCGGTTATCCTGCTAGGGTAATAGATTAGACCAGTGATGGCGAACCATGGCACTCCAGATGTTCTTGAACTTCAATTTCCAGGAGGAGTGCTGACTAGGGCTTCTGGTAATTGAAGTCCAAGAACACCTGGAGTGTCAAGGTTTGCCATTACTGGATTAGACCCATCCACCCATCCGAGTGCCAGGTGGTGGTTAACTCACCTGAAAACCCTAATGGCCTTGGGCGTCAAAGTTCACAGGGAAGGGTGATGTTATGTTTGTGTTATGTTTATGTTTATTCGACTTATACCCCGCCCTACTCAACACATGCCTGACGCATGTTGATGCTCCCCAAGTGAATTAAATCCCACTCAAATCCATCTTGATGGAGGGAAACAGCTTCATCCATCCTGGCCTGGGGCTGACGATGAGGACTTTGTGTGCCAAAAAATGGCTCCAGACCAGAAGGTGACCCATGGAATTGGATCAGTGGTACGGGTGACATGCTGCGATGCAGAAGGCAAATGGAAGGCCACTGCATTATATTGGTTCCAGGGTAATCTTCATGGCTGATCGCCATCAGGATAGCCAATATTTGGAATTGGATATGGGACTGGAGGAGGAGGAGAAGAAGAAGAAGAAGAAGAAGTCATAGTCAACCCTTCAGACTAAACCTGACATACACACACCAGGTTTAACACTTTTTAACACTTTGTTTCCCTATAGAACCAAAGGGGCCTTCCCTGTTCATCATTGGCGAACGTCCTTGCTTATACTGACTTATATCAAAGCCCTTATATCAAAATAGTTGTATTTTGTTTAGGTTTTGTTGGGTTGTTAAGTGTCCCCCCCCCCCCCAATCTCGTTCAGGACAATGACCATAAAGATTTCTCTATCTATCTATCCTTTCCTAAACCTGACCTATTGAGCTTTAAAAGTTAAGTAAAAATATTTTGGCATTTTCCACCCCACCTACCCCCTCTCTGGTCCCACCTGAGAATATGATAACTTCCCTCGCACCGACTTTTAACTTTTCAGCAGAAAATGGTTTTTCTCTTACCGAAGGTTATGTGGGATGCTTTTGATTTCTCCCCCACCCACCCCCATTTATGTTCTGGTTAATAATAGCAGTGATAATAATCCTCCTACCGATAACAGTAATAAAATAATAATAGCAATGATATGGAATGTGCTTTTTTCCTTTCAGATTCTGGTCCCTCTCCCCCTCCGGTTGATCTAAAGCCCCATTAATGTTGATGATATAAAATTCCTATAAGATAGGGCATTTTCTCCTTCGATGTGTTCTGTATCTCTAACTTACGAGCCACCTTCCCTAAGGCGAAGCTTAAGGGGAGACATCTCACCATTCCTGTTGTGAGAAAATTAGCTCTGTCAGAAGATGGAGGAAGCTTGCAATGAGTCACTCTTGGCTTAATTTCTCGCGCAAAGTCCTCTTGGGTTGACCCTGAGGTAGGTCAGCCTTTCTGCTTCATGGCTTCCCAAACACACACATTGCCCTCCCCTAGTTTCTTCCCTTCCTGACAACCTAGCAGTTCGAAAGCAAGAAATTACAAGCAGATAAATAGGGACCACTGCGGTGGGAGGGTCAACAGCGTTCCGTGCGCTTCGGTGTCTAGTCATGAACACGGAAACGTCTGCACAAGCAGACAACACTGGCTCTTTGGCTTTGAAACAGAGATGAGCACTGCACCCTACTGTCAGATACGACTGATGCCACATGACCACGGAAACGTCTGCAGAAGCAAACAACGCTGCCTCTTTGGCTTTGTGATGAGCACTGCACCCCAGAATCAGATACAACTGGCTTTCAAGCAAGTGAACCCTTTACCTTTAGTTTTCTCCACTTCTTTACCCAGCAGTACGGAAGATTTTGGCTCAACCCAGGAACAAAACAAGCTGATAGATTTGGGTCGAGAGACCAGAGAAACATAGCAGACCTGCGTCACCTTGAAAACTCACACATTTTATCGGGTGTAAAACTATTAATAATCGCGGACTGCAGTTCATTTCACCAGAATCATCGGATGAAGCTGATACCAAATGAAACTTGTTCAGATTGATGGTGTCACCAAGTTTTCAAAGACAATGGGCCAGAGATGGCAAACCTTGGCGCTGCGCGTACGTGCAGTAAACCCATTTGTGTGGATTCACGGAGACTTGGTCTTCTGGGAATTGAAGTCCAAGAACAGCTGGAGTGCCAGTAAACCCATTTGTGTGGATTCACAGGGACTTGGGCTTCTGGAGATTGAAGTCCAAGAACAGCTGGAGTGCCAGTAAACCCATTCGTGTGGATTCACAGGGACTTGGGCTTCTGGGGATTGAAGTCCAAGAACAGCTGGAGTGCCAGTAAAGCCATTCGTGTGGATTCACAGGGACTTGGGCTTCTGGGGATTGAAGTCCAAGAACAGCTGGAGTGCCAGTAAAGCCATCCGTGTGGATTCACAGGGACTTGGGCTTCTGGGGATTGAAGTCCAAGAACAGCTGGAGTGCCAGTAAACCCATTCGTGTGGATTCACAGGGACTTGGGCTTCTGGGGATTGAAGTCCAAGAACAGCTGGAGTGCCAGTAAACCCATTCGTGTGGATTCACAGGGACTTGGGCTTCTGGGGATTGAAGTCCAAGAACAGCTGGAGTGCCAGTAAACCCATTCGTGTGGATTCACAGGGACTTGGGCTTCTGGGAATTGAAGTCCAAGAACAGCTGGAGTGCCAGTAAACCCATTCGTGTGGATTCACAGGGACTTGGGCTTCTGGGGATTGAAGTCCAAGAACAGCTGGAGTGCCAGTAAACCCATTCGTGTGGATTCACAGGGACTTGGGCTTCTGGGGATTGAAGTCCAAGAACAGCTGGAGTGCCAGTAAACCCATTCGTGTGGATTCACAGGGACTTGGGCTTCTGGGGATTGAAGTCCAAGAACAGCTGGAGTGCCAGTAAAGCCATTCGTGTGGATTCACAGAGACTTGGGCTTCTGGGGATTGAAGTCCAAGAACAGCTGGAGTGCCAGTAAACCCATTCGTGTGGATTCACAGGGACTTGGGCTTCTGGGGATTGAAGTCCAAGAACAGCTGGAGTGCCAGTAAACCCATTTGTGTGGATTCACAGGGACTTGGGCTTCTGGGGATTGAAGTCCAAGAACAGCTGGAGTGCCAGTAAACCCATTCGTGTGGATTCACAGGGACTTGGGCTTCTGGGGATTGAAGTCCAAGAACAGCTGGAGTGCCAGTAAACCCATTCGTGTGGATTCACAGGGACTTGGGCTTCTGGGGATTGAAGTCCAAGAACAGCTGGAGTGCCAGTAAACCCATTCGTGTGGATTCACAGGGACTTGGGCTTCTGGGGATTGAAGTCCAAGAACAGCTGGAGTGCCAGTAAAGCCATTCGTGTGGATTCACAGAGACTTGGGCTTCTGGGGATTGAAGTCCAAGAACAGCTGGAGTGCCAGTAAACCCATTCGTGTGGATTCACAGGGACTTGGGCTTCTGGGGATTGAAGTCCAAGAACAGCTGGAGTGCCAGTAAACCCATTTGTGTGGATTCACAGGGACTTGGGCTTCTGGGGATTGAAGTCCAAGAACAGCTGGAGTGCCAGTAAACCCATTCGTGTGGATTCACAGGGACTTGGGCTTCTGGGAATTGAAGTCCAAGAACAGCTGGAGTGCCAGTAAACCCATTTGTGTGGATTCACAGGGACTTGGGCTTCTGGGGATTGAAGTCCAAGAACAGCTGGAGTGCCAGTAAACCCATTCGTGTGGATTCACAGGGACTTGGGCTTCTGGGGATTGAAGTCCAAGAACAGCTGGAGTGCCAGTAAACCCATTCGTGTGGATTCACAGGGACTTGGGCTTCTGGGGATTGAAGTCCAAGAACAGCTGGAGTGCCAAGGTGCGCCATCACTGCAATAGCAAATGCCACTTCACCCGGATGTTTCTCTGAAGAGTCTCTTTAAGTCCGATTAATGTTTTTAATTGAGCCGCCTGGAGAATTAACGGTGTGAAACTGGTACTCTTATTAAGCCAAATCACAAAGGCTTCCTGGTTTAAATTAAGCCGTAAGAGTTCACAACATGGCAGCAAGCGAATTTAGAAGAACAGGGATGCTTTTCCCCAAGGGGGAAAAGAGGGTGGTGGCTTAGTGGTTAAGATGCTGAACTTGATGACGGGAAGGTCGGCAGTGTGAGACCCGAGTACTGTGTGATGGAGTGAGCTCCCATCGTTTGGTCCAGCTCCTGCCAACCTAGCCGTTTGAAAGCAAGAAATTGCAAGTCGATAAACAGCATTCCGTGCACTAGTCATGCCTGCCACGTGACCATGGAAACGTCTGCAGACACAGACAGCTCTGGCTCTTTGGCTGTAACCCCCGATGAGCACTGAACCCTAGAGTTGGATACGACTGGCTTTCGAGCATGGGCGACCTTTACCTTTATCAATGGGGTGGCGGCGGTTTACATACTTTGACAAAAAAAGAGGGGGAGGAATGGAAAGTGGGGAAAAAAGTTGAAAGCAAAGAGGAATGTGGAGTTGTATACATGTGTGAGAATAAGTGTACACGTACAGGTGCAAACCTGAACGCAATTCCTAGAATTTGACTGCAGACTCAATCGGTTTGACCTGAGCAGGGGAAACCCAAGGGACAGCATGACCTTTACTGTTCACGCCACCACCCATGCGCTCCGTTGTAAATGAGCAATTTCAAGGCTGTTGAGTTCTTTCCTCCTTGACACACAAGCCGGGCATTTCTCAGGGCTGTGGTCTGGAAAAGTAAATTTTCCAAGCTGTTCTCCCGGCCGCCGACGGAGACCCGAGGGAACAGCGTTTAATCTCAGAAGCGAGGTTAAAATACAGAATACTTGAGAAATAGTGCTAGGTGTGTGCGAGACCCTCTGTCTGTGCCCTGTGGTTTGTATGAGAAGGCCAGAATCTCCTTCCTTTTGCGAGACCTTTGCGCACACCCATCAGCAGTTAACCGAGATGGAAACTAAGGTCAAGCATTTCCAGAACAGCGTGCGGCCGTCATGCCATTGTAGCCAGTGGACAAGAAGAGACACATCAGGGGGGCTTTTCTCATTCTGGTCAGGGCCTCCGCTGACTCAGAAACCCATACACCGTGAAATCTGGTGCAGCCACATGGGGATTCCGTTGCAGGGGGTAGAAAGCTGAAGCAAACATGTGCCATGACTCACACACACATTCACGGCTCTGCGCTCACTGCAGAATTGATGGGTATCCCTTTTGAGGAAGGAGTTGTTGCATTTGAAGGGGAAGTTTTACATGTGTGTCTGTCTGTCTGTCTGTCAGTGTCAGTGTCTGTGTGTGTGTGTGTGTGTGTGTGTGTGTCTGTGTGTGTGAGAGAGGGGGGGGAAGTATGGTAGGGAAAGCATGGGAACCCAGTTTTTTTTTAATTTAAAAAAAGGAACTTTCCCCAGTTTTGGAAGGTGAGAGGGTAGTTCAGTTCCTTCCTCTGGATTTGAAAGCTTTCTCACAAAACTGATGTGCACAATGTAACATAAACATAACATAATGTAACATTTAGTTGCCTTGTAGACTAGACTGTAGCGGCTCAAGTGGTTAAGACGCCGAACTTGGAAGACTGGAAGGTCGGACTTTGATACCCGAGTACTGCACGATGGAGTGAGCTCCCATTGTCCCAGCTCGAAAGCAAGAAAGTGCAAGTAGATAAATAGGGCCCACTTCGGTGGGAAGGGAAACAGCATTCTGTGCGCTCTGGTGTCTAGGGGCAGAGGGTCCCGGGTCTCGAACTGCCGTCTTGCCGGCCTTCCAGCTAGCAAGGCGAGCTTCTTAACCACTGAGCCACCGCAGCCCCACTAAAATTATCTGTGGTCTCTGGTGATGATTCAGTCTTTCCCAAGGCTAACTGCAGAAAGAGCAATGAAATATGGTTCCACAGTGGGGGGGAAAACAACTGGAAATAATGTGCAGGGCTACCGTCGTCTTATATTAATAAACAGGTTCCTCCCAGGGGAGGCTGGTGACCCCAGTTTTGCAGGGACGTTCCACATTAACCCCCCCCCCCTGCATTTTGATGGAGCTAGCAGGATGATGAATTTAGTTGGGGGATAGTTGAACAAATAGGAACAATGGCAAAATTGGGGGCAGATTCCACCGCATACCAGTTCGAGAGAGATTGTGTATTTGTGGGTCACCAACTGGAAGACCTAGCGCATTAAACTCTGTGCTGTCAGTTTATATACCTGTACTGACATTAGCGTTCCGTGCGCTCCGGTGTCTAGTCATGCCTGCCACATGACCACGGAAACGTCTGCAGCAGCAGGCAGCGCTGGCTCTCCGGCTTTGAAACAGAGATGAGCACTGCACCCTAGAGTCGGATACGACTGGCTTTCGAGCAAGGGAAACCTTTACCTTTACTGACATTAGAGAATGTTATATAGTCCCCTTGCTAACAAGAAGAAAGCGCTGGGGAAGCATGAGAAAAATGAGCCTCCCTGCTCCAAAGCGCATGCGCATACGCACCAAGCAGGCTCCCTAGATGTAGGGAGAAGTATATGAGCCCTATATAATTGCAAATTAGCATTCTGATTTAAAACCACTACAGTATGCCTGGAAGCTGGTAAAACTCACCAGTGCCACCCCTAACAATCCTAGCTACATTTTAAGAGCACTAAATACTTTTAAATGCAACATGTGTTACATTACTTAATATGTGTTAATCTTGCATTGTGACTTTTAATTGTTGTGCTCAGGTTATATCCTAGTTTTGATCATTTTTACTTCTTAAATCCGGCTATGGTCAAGGGCTGATGCATTGATATCTACAATTCAGCACCTTGGAGAGCTCATTATAATTCTGACTAATACCTGGCAGTACCAGCTTCTGTTCCTAAGGCTCTTCTTGCCTCATACTAGGTTGGGCAATGACTCCTTAGTAAAGGTAAAGGTTTCCCTTGCTCGAAAGCCAGTCGTATCCGACGCTAGGGTTCAGTGCTCATCTCTGTTTCAAAGCCGAAGAGCCAGCGCTGTCTGCTTCTGCAGACGTTTCCGTGGTCACGTGGCAGGCATGACTAGACACCGGAGTGCATGGAGTGCTGTTACCTTCCCACCAAAGAACTACTTGCAAGTTCTTGTTTTCAAACTGCTAGGTTGGCAGGAGCTGGGACAAAGACGGGCGCTCATTCTGTCCTGCAGTACTCGGGAATCGAACCGCTGACCTTCCGCCTCCCAGTCAGTGTCTTAGCCACTTAGCTCCATACATCTAACCAGCTTCTGCCCTCCGATCCTCCACTACATCGGCTTCAAGGCTGTGTGCAGGCTCTTTAAAGATTCCTCCAGGCAATATAGTCCTGTACAGAATTGATTGTGTAGCACAGGAATTCCCAACCTTTTTCAAGCCCGGGGCCGGATCACACTCTCTCAGTCAGCTTCGAGGGCCGGATGGCCATTTTGCCCTGCCTGCACGATGGGGGTGGCCATTTTGTCCCAACAGCTTCAAAGGGGCAGCCCTTTAGTTTCTTGAATGCCCTTGGAGGGGCGGGGGGGCACATGAAATAGTGCCATGGGCCAGATCTGGCCTACACGCCTTAGGTTGTAGCATCTCCATGTGTGGTGTTGTATCAAAGGGGCATTTGAATGGTTGTCTGGATGATTTTCTGATCTTGCTGATGGTGAATATTTACAGAGCAAACGTTAAAAGTCTTCATGAGCATTGTCTAATTGTAATCCGTACAACAACTCTGTAACGTAGCTCAAACATTTTACCTACTTTATCGATAAAGGAAAAGGTCTCCCTTACTCAAAAGCCAATCGTGTCCGAATCTAAGGGGTGACGCTCATCTCTCCGAAGTGCAAAGAACACTGTTACCTTTCCCGCTGAAGCAGTACCTATTTATCTACTGCACTTGCATGTTTTTGCTTTCATACTGCTATGTTGACAGGAACTGGGACAGAGATGGGAGCTTACTCCATCACGTAATACTTGGGCCCTGAACTGCTGACCTGCCAATATATATATTGATCTGTGCTCCATAATTCTCAGAAGACAAACATGAAACACCAGTTCATTCCGACCACATTTAATAACTGTCTCTGTTTCATTTGACTTCCGCGCATGATCAGTCAATTACGGCCGACACGTCTCCCTTGAGAATATACGAAGGAAGGAAACGCAGAGACAGCCCTGTGTCTTCATCTAACCACAGCCCTGACATTGTGATGTCTTGGGATCAAGGGAAAGATAGTAAAGGTAAAGGTTCCCCTTGCTCGAAAGCCAGTCGTATCCGACTCTAGGGTGCAGTGCTCATCTCTGTTTCAAAGCCGAAGAGCCAGCGCTGTCTGCTGCTGCAGACGTTTCCGTGGTCATGTGGCAGGCATGACTAGACACCGAAGCGCACAGAACGCTGTTACCTTCCCACCCAAGTGGTCCCTATTTATCTACTTGCAATTTCTTGCTTTCCAACTGCTTGGTTGGCAGGAGCTGGGACAAAAACGTGAGCTCATTCCGTCCTGCAGTACTCTGGAATTGAACTGCTGACCTTCCGCCTCCCAGTCAGGGTCTTAGCCACTTGAGCCACTGCAGTCCCAAGGGAAAGAAGAGGCTGCTAATTTTCTTAGCTCTGTCCTGATATCAGAGAGACCCACTTAAATAGGTGGGCAAGCTGTTGTGTCCAGGAGTGTTTGGAGGGGTGGGGGAAGCAAGACAGACTGTTCTATGCGTTAAGCCTTTAGGGCAGGGCTTCACCATTTCATGTGGCCCTCCGCCCCTCCAAGGGCATCCGAGAAACAAAACAGCCACCCCTTTGAAGCTGTTGGGACGAAATGGCCGTCTCCTTCGTGCAGGCGGGGCAAAATGGCCGTCCGACCCTTGAAGCTGACTGAGAGAGCGTGACCCGTCCGTCCGGCTTGAAAATGTGTACATCTGTATTTTTAAAATGTGTTTTTAATATGCGAGTTTTGTCTTGTCAGCCGCCCAGAGTAGCAAAACCTCCTAGATGGGCAGGGTATAAATGGAATGAATGAATGGATGGATGAAAATAAAATAAAATAAAATAAAAGGTTGGAAACCCCTGCTTTAGGGTATCTACACTTGGATTAGAACACCTGGTTTGTTCCTCTGAGCATGTGCAGAGTGCAATGTCTTTCTTCTTGATCATGAACTAACCGCAGCCAACGATAGAGGCATAAGAAGATCAAAAGAGTGGTTGTATCGCATGGTTCTTGCCGTGGAGAAGCAGGGGCTGAGAATAAGGTCTTTGCTTTATTTTGTAGACCATGATACCAGGTTGGCATGAGGCACATTTTTTTCCTACTACAGCAGTGCCTGAGTTTAAACTGAAACATATATCTGGTGCCTGTAGACTCTGAAATCTGCAGACGCCCTGGTTTGTCAGAAAGACAAAACAAGTGGTTCCTAGAGCCGTGATGGATGGTGAACTTTGGCACTCCAGATGTTCTTGGACATCAATTCCCAGAAGCCCAAGCACCCTGTGAATCCACACGAATGGGTTTACTGTGATTCGTCTGGCCCACGCTGCGTACGGGCATGTTTTACTTCCACTTCCAGGAGCAACGAGGGCAGCGCGGGCCAGATGAATCACAGTAAATCCATTTGTGTGAATTCACGGGGTGCTTGGAATTGAAGTCCAAGAACATCTGGAGTGCCAATGTTCGCCATCATGGTCCTAGAGCAAATTAAGCCTGAACTATCTCTGGAGGCAAAGATGATGGAGTTGACGTTGTCCTGTGTTGGGCACGTCACAGAAGGCAAGATTATCTGGAGCAGACGGTAATGCTGGGGAAGGCAGACGTCAACAGGAAAAGAGGAAGGCCAAATATGAGATGGATTGATCCTTAAAGGAAGCCCCAGGCTGGGGTTTAGAAATTCAGATCAGGGCTACCAAGGACAGGGCATTTTGGAGATCTCTTATTCATAGGGTCACCATAATTCAGAGATAACTTGACGTCACAACCAGCAAACAGAGCCAATTGTTTCGGGCTAGCCAGATAGGGTTCAAGACAGCCACTGTATATGTCCTGAAATCCATTTCTGACCACAAAACCACTGTTAGGGCAGTGGGGCTGCAAAATTGCAAAAAAGACGTTGAAAATAGGAAAGAGCAAGTAAAGGTAAAGGTTTCCCTTGCTCGAAAGCCAGTCGTATCCGACTCTAGGGTGCAGTGCTCATCTCTGTTTCTAAGCCGAAGAGCCAGCACTGTCTGCTGCTGCAGACATTTCCGTGGTCATGTGGCAGGCATGACTAGACACCGGAGCGCACGGAACGCTGTTACCTTCCCACCGAAGTGGTCCCTATTGATCTACTTGCAATTTCTTGCTTTCGAACTGCTCGGTTGGCAGGAAGGAAAGAGCAAAGGGAAAGGGGAAAAGTGCAGTTGATGGATTGTTTTTCTGAATGGTGATACTCTATTCCTTGAATAGCAAATCCATCTTATTTTTTTTAATAGTTTTATTCTTGTTAGGGCTACCGGTAGTCTTGACAAATAAATTGCTTGACATCTTTCACTTCTTCAGACTCCCTTATTTATCTCAACCTCACAGCCCGATTTCCTTTACATTCAGGTGAGCATCCCCATCTTTCATCCTGCGTTCCGGGGACATTTCTTCATCGCTCTCTTTCTTCCGTCTCCTCCTCTCTTCTTTTTCAACCAAGAGGAGATTGATAAGAAGAAGAGGCCAGGCTGGCTTTGCGAAAAGAGTCAGAGACACACAAAGCTGGCCCTTTCCCCAACCGAAACCCAAGGAAATGCCAGCATAGCTGTCAAGTATCCCTTATTGGCCGGGAAAACCCCTTATTTTACCCTATTTCCACTGCAGTGGCTCAAGTGGCTAAGACGCTGACTGGGAAGCGGAAGGTCAGCAGTTCGATTCCCGAGTACTGCAGGATGGACATGAGCTCCCATCTTCGTCCCAGCTCCTGCCAACCTAGCAGTTTGAAAGCAAGAAATTGCAAGTAGATAAATAGGGACCACTTCGGTGGGAAGGTAACAGCGTTCCGTGTCTAGTCATGCTTGCCACATGACCACGGAAACGTCTGCAAAAGCAGACAACGCTGGCTCTTCGGCTTAGAAACAGAGATGAGCACTGCACCCTAGAGTCGGATACGACTGGCTTTCGAGCAACGGAAACCTTTACCTTTGCCTTACCCGCCGTCATCCCTTATTAATTAGACTGCAATGCCCTATTGCCGCCATTGGAGGGCAGCACAGGATAAGCATAACTGTCAAGTATCCCTTATTTGCCGGGAAATTTCCCTTATTTCCAAATCCAAAACTTGACAGGTATGAATGCCAGGTGGTGGGGCTGAGTTTTTAAAAATAGGACAAACTCTGTTTCTGTCTCTCTGCCTGTGTGCATAAAATGGCACTCGAGAGGGTGAATCTAAGGGGGGGGGGGGCACCCGTTCTTAACTCGTACAGAAATACAAACTCTGGCAGCTAAACTTCAACACCTCCATTTGACGGGTCAAATATGCAATGAGCTAGGGCAGGGCTTCCCAACCTATGGCTCACGGGCCAGACCTGGCCCACGATGCCGTTCCATCCAGCCCAGCGCTGCTTCCGCCACACCTGGAAGTGGAAATGGGCGCATTTACGTCAGCCGTAAAATGCACCTGCGCATTTGCAAACGCACCTGTCATAAACATGGGAGTGGGTGCATTTACAACAACCATAAATGCACTGCTCCTACTTCCTGGGGGGATGGTCTGGCTCGCTCTGCTGCCGGGGTCGTGGTCAGGTCCGCGGCAGAGAAAGGTTGGCTACCTTTGAGATAGGGTTTTTACCAATGCCCTGAATAGCTGGAATAAGCGAGGAATCAACCTATGGAAGGGTTATACTCCCATCTGCCCACTGGCCTGGGATGATGGGATATGTAATCTTCCAGAAGAAAAGAATGGAAAGCTGCTTCTGATTATTCTATCCCTAGAAAACCCTGGAAAGGGTCAACGTAAATTGGAGTCAACTTGATGGCACTTTGTCTTTTTCTTCTTCACATGCCATATCCGATTCAGAATATTGTCTATCATCTTGCCAATCATCCAATATGGGAACAATATGATGCAGTAGCCTTCCATTTGTCTTCCACACCACAGCGTGGCCCCTGTGACTCTGATCCAGTTTCACGAGTCACTCTCTGATCCTGAGTCCTTTTGGCACACAGAAGTCCTCATTGGCTCCAGATCAGGATGGATGAAGCTGCTGCCATTCATCAAGATGGATTCAAGTGGGATTTAATCCATTTGGGAAGCATCACCCTTCCCTGTGGACTTTGGTACCCAAGCCATTAGTCCTCAGGGTGGCCAGGTTAGTTAACCACTGCCCAATGATCAGCATTGAGTTGCTGGCAGTAAGGTCTACTCTATTACCATAGCAGGATCACCTGGCCAGACTCGAGGGTCGACATAAGTGGGAATCAACATCACATGATAATAATAATTTTGTGTCAGAAATTATTCTGGGTTGAAAGGTATTTTTGTGTGGAAGAACGCTCAGGGAATACCCAAATGAAGCTCCTTTCATGTCCCCAAGAGCTGGGACAGAGATGGGTGCTCAATCCGCCATGTAGTACCCGGGTCTCGAACTGCCAATTTGCCAGCCTTCCAACTAACAAGGCAAGCTTCTTAACCACGGAGCCACCGCAGCCCCTAACATCACATAATAATATTGATTCTTATTCTGGAGAACATGCGGCTGTAAAATCTGCTCGGTTTACTTGTTTTACTATTAAAATAAAGAGGCTGAAGGGGAGATTTGACTGAAACGTTGAGAATTGTGGCGTTCGCAACATGGATCCATGCACAGATTAGAACTCAGGATCCTGGTTTACGGTCCCTCCCTACCTGATCTGTAGTCAAGACAGGTGAATACCTTACAACAGGACAAATTTAGAGATTGTTGGGCTCACTGGGGAATCCAACCACTCTCTGTCTATAATCTGTATATTCCCAGATTTTGGGTGAAGGAACAGAATAAGAAAATCCGTTCTCTTTTAATGTTTTTACAATGATGTTAATTATCCCTTAAACTCTTATTTTCCAATTATTTTCAGTATGTCATATTTCTTGAATACAATATTTTTTTATTAGCAGTGGATACCGAGAGAACTGAGCATGAGAATGATCCTCAACATCCTCTGAACGGAGATGTGCCTCACGTCCACCTGCTCAGATCTAGGAAGAGCTTTATGGCAAGAACAAACATCCTTGCAAGAGCAAAACCAAATAAGAAGACTGAGGAAGGAGCTCACTAGACAAGGAATGACGTTAAAGGAGGCTATGGCTGAGAAACTCAACCTCCCCCTATGTCACTTCAAGGACCCTGAATAGGCTGAGGGTTTGAGACCCTAAATTTATGTCTAACATGCTCAGGCTGGGGGCTGCTGGCAGACAACGACATGCTCTGTGAATGTGGAGAGAGAGAGAATCCGGTTCATTTCCTGCTAGAAACATGCACCGATGAGGACTTAAATTTGGCCAACAGCAAAGCCAAGAAAATGGCGTGGTTTTGGCAGCCCGGGGTTTGTTTGGAACATGAAAGATGAAACGTGTGCTTTATGCCAATTAAAGGGACTGCAGTGGCTCAAATGGTTCAGACCATGGCCGGATTTAAGCATAGGCTACCTATGCTGCAGCCTATGGGCCCACACCACAAAGGGGGCCCCGCACCATGTGACTTTTCAGTTTTTAATTGGATAATTGCTGAAAATACATTTTTTGCAGGTTAATTAAAAAAAATACTTTCCCCGGTAGGGCCCATGCCACAGGTTCAGGCTAGGGGCCCACAGATCCTAAATACAGCACTGGTTCAGACGCTGACTGGTCAGCAGCTCGAGACCCGAGTACTGCATGACAGAGCACCTATCTGTGTCCCCAGCGCCTGCCAACCTAGCAGTCTGAAAGCAAGAAATTGCAAGTAGATAAACAGGGGCCAGTTTGTTGGGAAGGTAAACAGCGTTCTGTGCACTTCAGTGTCTAGGCATGCCTGCCACATCTCCGCGGAAATGTCCGCAGACGTAGACAGCGCTGGTTCTTTAACCAGAGATGAGCACTGAACCCCAGAGTCAGATACAACCGGCTTTCGAGCAAGGGTGACCTTTACCTTTACCTTAAAGGGTTTTGAACTTGAACTTGACATGGTGCCCTTTGTCCATGCCACTCTTTCCAAGATTGTCCTCCATCTCTTTGATCCCTTGGGAATCATGCGCTGCCTCAAATGTTGTGGAGGGAGGAGGAGGAGGAGAGAAAGATGGCTGGGGAATCTCTGATGTTTGGCTCCACATATGCCTGGGTGGCAGTGACAACAAAAATCTCATGATTCACTGCCACCTCCCTGAAGCAGGGGCGGCACACCGCAAGCTAAAACAACACACACAACCATCTCTGGCTTTTAAAATCATCTTTTTCCCAGCTCATCTTGATGGCAGAGGAGAGAATCAATAGACTTCTCCACCTCGGCTTCACCTGGCTCAAAGGCAGAGCTGCCGCATTTTTTTGGGGAAAGATGAAGGTGTTCAGGATTGTTTCTTTAGGAACAACAAGGATGAGATGGAAGCATTTCTAGGACACCGTTCAAGGCAGAGAAATCTGTTTTGGATCACCTACAGTGGGTGCTGAGCTGGATAATCTGTTTCGGAGAGAGGTCAAACTCAAGATATCTCCAGGAAGAACCTTCAGAAGAAGCTGGTAGACTTATTTTCAGTATGTCATACTGTATTTCTTGTATACAATTTTTTTTTATTATTAGCAGTGGATACCGAGAGAACTGAGCATGAGAATGGCCCTCAACATGCTCAAGTCCACCTGCTCAGATCTAGGAATTGCTTTATGGCAAGAACAAACATCCTTGAGGGTAGGCAAGAGCAAAACCAAATTAGAAGATTGAAGAAGGACCTCACTGGACAAGGAATGACATTAAAGGAGGATATGGCCACCTCATGATGGGGGTGGCCTTTTTGTCACAACAGCTTCAAAGGGGTGGCCGTTTTGTTTCTCAAATGCCCTCGGAGGGGTGGAGCGGGGCACATGATATGGTGCAGTGGGCTGGATCCAGCCCACAGGCCTTAGGCTGCGAACCCTTGGTATAAAGAAATCCGAGCATATTTCTCCAGCCTTCCTGTTCCCTACTGCGTCAGATACAAGGTTATGTGTTAACATCCATGCCCCAAATTCAAATCCCAACTAGAACATCAAAGATCCAGGGTGGAACTAAAGACAGCTCGCTTCTCATATTACCCATGACACAAAGACAAGGACACTCATGAGCAGAGAAAGGTCTGTTCGATCACCGAATATGCCCTTGCGTGAGATCCACCAGATTTAGCCAGGTATAGTATTGAATATGTGGTTGCATTGTCAAAACTAAGTGACACACAACTTCCATACTGATGGGTAAACCTGTCCCAATCCTGGAGTCTTCTGGATCGGTTTGACTCCAACTCCCATTATCCTTGACCTGCATGGCTGGCAACTGGATGAAGCCTGTGATCGGAGAGCAGCTCTTTCTCTTCTAAATCTTTCTCACACTAGGTCAGGTGAAAGGAACTACAGAATGAATTCACTAAAAGGTGGCTTCATTTTGGTGATTTAAAGTCCGGCCAAGACATGGAAGCAGAAGAAGAAGAAGAAGAAGACGACAGAGAACTGATTTCCCATTCTCTTCTTCTGGGTTTGCCCTGGGACTATACAGCTTGCCCAAGGCTACATAAACTGGTTGTACTCTTAGGAGGCAGAATGAGGAATCGAACTCCCAACCCTTGGCTCTACCTAAACCACTGAATTACGCAGCTAGTCTGCGAATTTTCTCCTTCTCTCTCTTCCTGTGAGCTGTCATTGGAAAGAAGCAGATAGACTACTGTCATAGTCTTGGTTAGAAAAGGTAAAGGTCACCCTTGCTCAAAAGCCAGTCATATCTGACTCTAGGGTTCAGTGCTCATCTCTGTTTGTAGCCAAAGAGCCGACACCGTCTGTGTCTGCCAATGTTTCCGTGGCAGGCATGACTAAACACCGGAGTGCACAGAATGCTGTTTACCATCCCACTGAAGTGGTACCTGTTTATCTACTTGCAATTTATCTACTTGCAACTGATAGGTTGGCAGGGGCTGGGTCAGAGACAGGAGCTCACTCCGTCATGCAGTACACGGGTCTCAAACTGCTGACCTGCCGACCTTCCAGTCATCAAGTTCAGCGTCTTAACCCCTAAGCCACCACAGTCGAGTCTTGGTGAGTTACCTGTTTTTACCCCTCTGCTGTGGAGATGATGTTCAGGCATCATCATAACCAGGTTGCCTGATCGGTTCCCGGGTGTATGGCCCATTTAAGACAGACTTTATCCACCTTGATCTTCAGGTGTGTCTGCCGAGGAGAGATGTTAAATGTGGCATCTATGATGAATTATAAGCGTCCCACTTTCCTAGGAGACTAAATCTGCTGAATCTCTGGGTCTTGCACACCGCTAGGATTTCATTTTCTTTCGATCCGCTCCTCACTCAGCACCACCATTGCTATTTGCTTACATCTTTCTTTTTTTTTAATAGTGCTGCCCTTCGATACACAATCATCGGAGTCAAACCCAAATGCCAATAAAATATGAGAAATGTAGCTTTTAAAAAAACAAACCAAACAAGATATTCCATGGCCCACCGGATGTCTTCTCTCCCATCTTTTTTAGCGCCTGTTGCTGCAAGCGAGAGCAAATAAACGGAGCATTTCAATTAACCAAACAGAGGCTCCGGGGCTTTAGAAGGGCGTTTAAACTACATGTAAAATTCTGTTGCTGAGCGAGAAATCAATCCAGAAATAAACTGGTTTTTTTTTTTAAGAAGCTAGCTGTTTCACAGGCTACACCGCAATTTAAATTTGTGTGTTGCTTTACAGGAAGCTGATCTGGGATCTCAAACAATCTTAATGCACATGTTTTTCATCTGGCAAGGTCATCCTGCTATGGTCATAGAGTAGACCTTACTGCCATTGACTCAATGCTGAGTGTCAGGCGGCGGTTAACTAACCTGACCACCCTGAGGACTAACGGCTTTGGATGGCGAAGTCCATAGGGAAGGGTGATGGTCAATCCCACTTGAATGCATCTTGTTGGATGGAAGCAGCTTCAATCCATCCTGGCCTGGGGCTGAGGAGGACTTTGCGTGCCAAAAGGACTCAGGACCAGAAAGTGACTTGCGGTAATGGATCAGTGGTACGGGAGTCATGCTATGATGCAGAAGGCAGATGAAAGACCACTTGCATTATATTCTCAGGACAGCCTTCATGGTACGGGCACACAGAAAGAGCCTCCTCGAAGATTGTGGTATTTTTGAACCACCATTGGGGCATACCCTGGTAATGGTAACCTTGTGTTGCCGGCTAATCTTTCTCACACTAGTTGGCCAATAGTAATAGTAATAGTAATAGTAATAATAGTAATAATAATAGTAATAATAATAATAATAATAATAATAATAATAATAATAATAATAATAATAATAATAATAATAATAATAATAATAATAATAATAATAATAATATCATGTCAGAAATTATTCTGGGTTGAAAGGATTTTTGCCAGAGGAACTCCACTCAGGGGCTGCCCGAATGAGGCGCCTTTCATGTCCCCAAGATATTTTCCCCACTGAGGTTGTCCCTATTTATCTACTTGCTAATTCTTGCTTTCGAACTGCTAGGTTGGCAGGAGCTGGGGCAGAGACGGGCGCTCAAACCGTCATGCAGTACCCAGGTCTCGAACTGTCGACTTGCCAGACTTCCAGCTAACAAGGCGAGCTTCTTAACCACTGAGCCACCACGGCCAATGTTAAGGGACAAGGGGGCATTGTAGTCTAGCAATGTTAGGAGTGTCACATACTGTAGCTTTCATTCCTATTGACCAACATCTTATAATAATGTGCAAGCTGCCCTGGATCAACATATTCACCTGCCATGATTTGGGAAGTACCGTATTTGCGGGTGTATAAAACCCACCTTTCCCCCACTTTAAATACACTGGAAAAATGGAGTGCATCTTGTACTATATATAGTGGCCTATTTTGGTAATAACGGGGTGAGTCTTATACTCCGATGAATCTTTAGTGATTCTCTACATAGCATCCAGGTATAAAATAAGCCTAACATGCCTATTTAGAGTAAGGCACGCATTCAAACAAATTTCTGTTACGGGCAGACCTCAGCCCAAACTGTGCTTTTATGAGCCTAAAGCCACCTGCCTCTGATTATGGGATGCGCCTGGAAAACTGGGGAGAGAAAGCGATTTACACAACTCATCTATCTATTATGACATTTTTGCCAGGCTGATGATGGACACAAATTCAGATGGCTTTAAAATGAGATTAAATCAATTCATGAAAGAGCCCTCTTGGCTGAACGCGGTTGTTATTATTAGCCCAGAAGGCTTAGCCTTGCCGTGACCTGGGGGTGCCTTCCAAGGGTGCCTTAGACTGCAAGTCCCATCATCCCCAGCCTATGGGAGGAGGAGGGTGTGTGTGTGTTGCAGGCTGGAAAAGACAGTCTATATACCCTTCATACCAGGTGCTGGGAAGACAAAGGGAAATGATCTTTCCTTCATTGACGGTTGGCTTGTAAGCTTCTAAGAAGCTCCTGGATATCTCGTGGTGGCCACAAAATGCAAACCCAAAATGCCTTTAGTATATATATATATATATATATAGGATTGTCTCTTTCCATCTCTCTCTTTTGAGGGGTGGGGGGGAATGCATTTCCTCAAAGGGATTCATTCAAGGAAGTCTCTGAAGTAGACCCAGTTTGGGGGCCTACCGTTGAGTCTCCAGTCTACCAGTTATCGATCTATCTACCTGCGGATCCATCCATCGGTCCATCCGTCCACCCAACAGTTCCATCTCAAACCCCCCCAATACATATACATACAGTACTGTCTTTCCACCTTGATTTGAGTTCCTCTTCATTCTACTCACAGACAAACAAAAAATACAATGGAGCTATGAACTTCCTGACCCACACACCTGCTGGAGTATGGGGGTGGGAGAGCAAACCCCCTGCCCTATGGGAACAGGGACATTTGGGGGCTGTGGGGTTCAGTGAGAAGATGCCACACGTGGGAACCCTCTGCCGTTTGCCTTCCCAGGAGAGACTCGGCAATCTTAGCAACAACCATGGTAGTGGTGGAGGCGGTGCACCCGCCATCACCCCTCCTAGCAAGTCATCCCAGTATTCCCATCCCATCCCATGCCCTCTTCTCCAAGGGGTTCAAGATCCCTCTCAAAAATGGGGTATAGGGGATAATGGTTTGGGGGCATCAACCTGACCATTTTGGTTCCATTGTGGGGCTAAGGGAAAGGGAAAGGTTTCCCTTGCTCCAAAGCCAGTCGTATCTGACTCTAGGGTTCAGTGCTCATCTCTGTTTCAAAGCCGAAGGGCCAGTGTTGTCTGTGTCGGGTTGACCTGATTGGGCGGCATATAAATTTGAATATAAATTAAATTAAATTAAATTCTTATCTGGGGATAAATCAGGCTCGTCGCATCTACCTTCCTCCTGTCTAGTACCTTCCTTTATCCCCCCCATCATCTCTAACACCCACGGGAAGATGATTCAAGTCCGATCCTGATCCAGAGTCACTCCGGCTTCAGCCGTTGCTGCCGGGCGAGCGCCCAGGAGCAGCGGGGAAGAGAGTTAGCCTTCTCAACTCTACCTCGGGTCAAGACCTGGCTTGGTTTCTCCAAAGCCGACCCCCCTCGAGCTGCCGCCTGAAGACCTTACAGACCCGAGGAAGGCAGCGATTTTACAGAAGCGAAATCGAGCCCGCAGCCTGCCTGGAGGACCCCAGACAGAAAAGTCTCGGACTACACCCTCCATCCTCCCCAAACCGCACGGCCAGGGATTCCGGCGGAGGGGGCGACGGGGGGAGAACCCGAATTCTGGGCACTCGCTGCCCATGAGATGCCAGCGGGGTTTGGGTTGGAAATCCAGGGGGTTGGGTTGGGTTGGGTTGGCACCGCATCGCATGCCAGGAGGGCGAGAGAGAGAGAGAAGGGGCACTTACCGCTCACTGCCAGCCTCCCCGGGGCGGGCACCGGTTCGCGGCCACCCGGGCCGCCGCGACGGACCTCATTCTCCGGGACACGACGGTGCCCATCCGTGCCAGGGACTGCCACCGGCGGCAGCCAGTTGGGCGCGGGAGAGAAAGTTGCGATGCCGCCCGCGATGCCACCTTTTCCCAGGGCAAGGATGAGAGCACGCGATCTCTCCCACGCTTGCCCAGTGGGTGGCAGAGCCAGGGTGCCAGGCTGGCACGGTGCCCCCGATGCCACCCGGCTGGCCACCGAAGGGCGAGGAGGAGGAGGAGGAGAGGAAGAAGCCAAGAAGCGTCGCCCGGGCTGGCTTTCCCCTTCCCGGTCTCTGCCCAGCTGGTGCCGGTGCCCTTCTCGGTGCCAACGCCAGCCCGGTCAGTCGGGTGGCTCGCCTCCTCATCTACCTAACCAGGCTGCCCACCCCAGTCCTTCGCATCGAGCCCCCCACCCTCACCCCCTTCCCCAGCGGTGGGGCTGCTGCCCTCCTGCAGCCAAATTGCTATGGCATGAGACTGAAATCTCTCCCGGCTATCCCACCCTTCTTCTCTCCTTCCCTTCTTCCTCTCTTCCCACCCCCCAGATTTGGAAGATGGGGGGAGTTGGGGGGGGGAGAGTGGGAGGGAGAAGAGGAGGAGGAAGGAGGAGATTGGTTGCCAGTTGGTTGCCACATAAGCAGAAGAAGCACACACACACACACACACACACACACACACACACACACACACACACACACACACACACACACACACACACACACACACACACACACAGAGTATAGCAGGGATTCTCATCCTGTGGGCTGGATGCGGCCCGTGGTGCCATTTCATGTGGCCCCACCACCACCACACCCGGAAGTGCCCATAGCTGTATGAGGGAGTGTGACCTGGCCCCCCACTTTAAAAGGTTGAGAACTCTTGCAGTATTTTATTATTTGTTTGCTTTTGCGACTTACATGCCGTGCCATTTGTGAAGTGCGTCTCTGGTCGGCTCACAGACATATCAATACATACCGATACAATAACATAGACAATAAAACACAGTTGGACACTAAAATAGCAATAAAAAATAAATAAATCACAAAGTCCTTGCCGCTCAACGTCCTCAGCGGAGCCCAGGGCTCAACGTCCTCCGTCATGCAATAGCAATCGCAGTTACACTTACATACTGCCACATAGGGCTTCGAATGGGCGCATTCCAGAAGCGACAAGGGCGGCACAGGCCGGACGAATTGGCATCGGGGGCCAGATCCGGTCTGCGGGCCGTAGTTTGGGCACCCCTAGTTTAAGCAGAGAAAATGGCAGCTTAAAATCTATCCCATCCTGTTGCACAACAGATTGCGTGGCGCGCTTTACTTCTGCTTCCGGTGGGAGGAATCACACGGCTGGCCCGCTGGACCACATGACCGGCCTGCTGAAACACACGACCAGCCCCCGGCCCGAAATGTATGGGCACCCCTGGTTTAGAATAATAGAATCATAGACTCATTGCGTTGGAAGGGGCATTTGAGGCCATTGAGTTGAACCCCCTACTCAAGGCAGAAACCCACATCAAAACAGATCTGATAATAATAATGTGTCAGAAGAAATTATTCTGGGTTGAAAGGATTTTTGCTGAAGAAACTCCGCTCATGGAACGCCGGAATGAGGCTCCTTTCATGTCCCCAAGAGCTGGGACAGAGATGGGCGCGCAATCCGTCATGCAGTACCCATGGCATGTTTCATGTGGCCCACCCACTGCCTCCACCACACCCGGAAGTGCCATGTGGTGGAGGAAGGGCAAAATGGCCGTCTGGCCCCCAAAGCTGTCTGAGGGAGCGTGACCCGGCCCCTGGCTTTAAAAGGTTGAGAACTCCTAACCTAATATAACAAGGAACCATGTTTATTCCTCCACAAAGAGCCCATAAACCCAGATATTTGCCAAGAAAACCAGGGATTAATGGCCATCTGTTAATAGCCTGGAAAAGTGGAAAATTGTAGGGTCAGCAACTACAATGGCGTTGGGGGGGGCAGTTTGGCCATTTAACCCTTTCCCAACCGTCTCTCTTTTCATCTCCGTCTTTCCCTCCTTCCTCCCCGTTTCCTAATCCTCTATCCTGACCTACTTTCTTCCATGTGCTGCCCACGGTATTACCAATTTCTCCTGCCTCGCGCATGCTAGCCACTCACTTCGGCTGCAATGTGACTCCCCAGCCCACCAGGTTTTCAGCAGAACAGAACACTGTTGTTGTTGTTGTTGTTTTTTCTCCATCACTTTATTTCTGCATTCGTGTAAAATTGCAGGCCATGGTTGTTCTTGGCCAGGTGGTAGAGAGTGCAGAACCATTCTTCGCAGAACCGTTCTGCGCAGAACCGTTCTGCGCAGGTCGCGTAGAAGGTGTCCTGCGCAGAACCGTTCTGCGCAGGTCCCGTATTTTCCGGAGCCGCGGTTGACAGGTATGGGTTGGAGATCAAATTGCAGGTGTGTTTCTGAGGAACTTGCTTTGACCCACTCTTTCTCCATCACTGCAAATCCCTGATTCAACAGCTAGGAGTCCTTATTAGGTTCTGATGGTGAAACGAATCTCCCGGGCTCTGGAGAGAAGATCAGCATTGAGCATTATTTTATTTTATTTATTCATTGCATTTGTATCCCACCCATCAGCAATATTTTCCCACTCTCTGGGCAGCTAATGCATACCTGTCAAGTATCCTGTATTGGCCGGGATTTCCCGTAATTTTGTGCCACTTTTCCTTCTTTCCCGCTCGGAGCCGCTGCCATCCCGTAATTTGGTGGCGGGCGGAAAGTAGGTACTGCACATCCCCTTCTCCGCAGGTACCTTCTACGCATGCGTAGAAGCCTTCTCCATATGCGTAGAAGCCTTCTACACATGCATAGGTTTCTGCGCAGAAGATGCGTAGAAGCCTTCTACGTATACATAGAAGCCTACGTATGCGTAGAAGCCTTCTATGTGCGTAGAAGCCTACGCATGCGTAGAAAGGTTCTGCGCAGAAGGGGATGCGTAGAAGCCTTCTATGCATGCGTAGAAGGGACCTGTGCAGAATGGTTCTGGGCAGGTCCCGTATTGTCCTGAGCTGCACTTGACAGGTATGCTAATGGCCTTGGGTGCCGAAGTCCATTGGGAAGGGTGATGATCCCCAAGTGGAGTAAATCCCACTTGAATCCATCTTGATGAAGGGCAGCAGCTTCATCCATCCTGGCCAGGGAGCTGAGGAGGACATTCTGTGCCAAAAGGGCTCAGAAAATGTGACTCGTGAAACTGGATCAGTGATATGGGTGTCACGCTGCGATGCGGAAGGCAGATGAAAGGCCACTGCATTAGATTCTCAGGACAGTCTTCATGGCTGTTGCCATGAGGATTGCCTATATTTGGATTTGGATACAGCAGCAGCAGCAGAAGAAGATAGACCCAGACAGCTGTGCTGTTGAGAGTCTTCTCTGCTATTGGCTAGGCTGCCGTGATGCCACAGACGGTTCTGTGGTAGGTAGGGCTCACCTTGAGCAAGTTACTTTCCCCCAGTGCTACAGAGAGGAATTCTCCCAAAAAAAGAACATGCAATAGAACAAAAAACCAGGGTGGAATCAGATCTGACTCTATATGCCTTACAAACTCAAACATTTTTTTTTTAATAAAGAGAAGGAAAATATATCCTTGAAGTTTCTCGTCAACAATTAGCCCCTAAATAGAAGCCGTCAGCAGCTACAAAACATTCCCCGGTCACCGTCTTTCCCACTCAGATAATACGGTTTGCAATTTTCTACTTAAAACACTCCTAAGCCTCTCTAAATTTGCATCAGGACCTATAAATTAGCACAGGCAAATTAACGCTAATCGCTAACTCCATTTGCCTCCTTTAATTGGGGATGATGTTGTGCATCAATAGGGTTCTGCAGTTTCAGAATATTGTGGGAAATTAAAAGGGGAGGTCCAGGTATAGTTGCCGGCTGTCGCGCCCAGCAGGTAAACTCAAGAGGGCAATGAGGTCGGAAGGGCTCACCTTGAGCAAGTTCCTTTTCCCCATGTGCTACAGAGAGGAATTTCCAAAAAGCACATGCAATGGAACACAGAACCGGGTGGGAATCAGATCTGACTCCATGTGCCTTACAAACGCAAACATTTATCTGTTTTTTTTCTCCTTTGCGGTTGAATTGTGGATAAATATGTATTTTAACCATTATTCATATTTGGTTTTGGGGGGTGTTTTAGTCAAAGTTGCTTCAGGGTCTGAATGAAGATTACAGAACAATTGCCAGCCTCGAGCTTAAGAAAGTTAATACATGTTGTAAATTTCCTTTTGCCGTTTTGAAGATCTATTTAAAACCATTGTCCTTCACATTATATTTTTTGTTTCGAGAAATAATACTCCCCCCCCCCATTCCTACTATAGTGGAACATTTATTTCTGTGTATAGCATGTACTGTCTTCACTGTCTGTTTTGAAGCATGCAGAATTCTGTGTGACGCCGCATTTGAGAACATCTGGAACTGAGGATAAAGCCAAGACCAACCCCAGGCAGATATAGTAAACATGACTGACATAATGTATGCAAAGCCCTTCCGGAACACTGTTTTGCAAAGGTTCCCAGTAGTTCTGACTCCACAAATTCGTTAGCAGGCAGAATTTTGACATTTGAGACTAGGCAGCTCTGATAAGCCAGTGGTGGCGGCATCGTGCCAGTTAAAAGATAAGCCAAACTGGAAGGAAAAGACAGATATGTTGGGAAATCCAAATATATGCCTATAATTCACACAGGCATGTTACGAACGTATCTCCCTGTTTGGTTGACATATATGAATTCCATTTAAATTATATGCCTTGGTTCTAATTTTGCACCTGCGTACATAAACATCAGGGGACTGCGGTGGCTTAGTGGTTAAGACACTGAACTTGGCGACCGGAAGGTCAGCAGTTCGAGACTCGAGTGTTGCATGACGGAGTGAGCTCCCGTCTCTGTCCTAGGTCCTGCCAACCTAGCAGTTTGAAAGCAAGAAATTGCAAGTAGATAAAGAGGTACTACTTGGTAGGGAAGGTAAACAGCGTTCTGTGCACTCCAGTCTACGCACGCCTGCCACATGTCCACAGAAATGTCCGCAGATGCAGACAGCGCTGGCTTTTTGGCTGTAAATGGAAATGAGCACCGAACTCTAGAGTCAGATATGACTGGCTTTCAGGGAAGGGTGACCTTACATAAACATCAGCATTTGTTATTTTATGCAAAGCAGTGGCATTTAAAAAAAAAACTCATGATGTGTAAGTAGCTTTTGCAAGTGAAAAGCACATTTCAAAGCATTCTGTTTACTTTAGGTTCTCAAAAAAATATATCCTTTGATGATAGTTGCTAATCTGACACAATCATTTTAGTACAAATAACATGATTTGAACCCAGGACCTGGATTCATAATTCTGTCTCCAAAGTGTTTTGCTATGGTTTTCTTCATGGATTATAAATATGAAAATGATGGGTAGAGAATAGAATGGATTATGGATAACTAACAGTTCGTACAGCACCTTTTTAAGTGTATAAAAGCAACCTGACAATCTTATATTTGCCATTTTGGTCCCTAGAAAAAAAAAGAAACTAGCTTTTCAAGGAAAATATTTACAGTTTATCATGCTTCCTGCCACACTTACTTTCTACCTGCGGGGAGCGTTTTGTTTTGAAGTAAGGAAATAAGACTGGGATCCCTCACCTGCACTCTGAATTGATAGAGTCTAGACTAGTAGTTCCCAACATGGGGTACATGCCCCACCAGTGGACTTCAATTCCCAGAAGCCTAAGTCAGTACTCCAGGACGGAATGAGCTCCCGTCTTTGTCCCAGCTCCTGCCTACCTAGCAGTTCGAAAGCAAGAAATTGCAAGTAGTGGGAAGGTAAACAGCATTCCGTGTGCTAGTCATGCCTGCCACATGACCACGGAAACGTCTGCAGAAGCAGACAGCGCTGGCTCTTCAGCTTAGAAACAGATATGAGCACTGCATCCTAGAGTCAGATACGACTGGCTTTCGAGCAAGGGAAACCTTTACCTTTACCTTTAAGTCAGTTCATTGGCTGATCAATTTTTTGGGGGAATTGACTTCTGGGAACTGAAGTCCAAAAACCATTCATGTGCCAGTGGACAACAACACTCTGTGTGAATGTGGAGAGAGACAGAATCCAGCTCATGTACTGATCTGCCGATTACTACTGGGAACATGTACCGATGACCATTTGAGTTTGGCCAATGACAAAGCCAAGAAAGCGGCTTCATTTAAGCAGTTTAAAGTCTGACCTGGGCACAAAAGAAGATTCATAAGGGCTATTGACTCTAATTTCAAATGGGCCATGAATCCATTCCGGGTTTTATATCTCCCCTTTACAAAGGTCATCCAAGCA
The DNA here is from genome assembly GCA_035047305.1 of Bradypodion pumilum. Lineage (NCBI taxonomy): Eukaryota > Metazoa > Chordata > Lepidosauria > Squamata > Chamaeleonidae > Bradypodion > Bradypodion pumilum. The sequence goes on from JAWDJD010000007.1 coordinate 4,438,459, forward strand.
GCTGAGTGGTAGGGATTAGGCTGAGCACCTTGGGATAGCGGCTGTGAAATGCAAACTAAAACCTGGAGTGGAATGAGACACCCCTGGAACTGGAGTCACCCCTTGCCACTGGCTAGTGTTTCCATCCGAACCAGACACTTTATGGGTCCTTTCGGGCTCTTTCGCTTCCCAGGATAAGCCCCGCTTATCTCTCTAAAACAGGAGTTCTCAACCTTTTAAAGCCGGAGGGGGGGGGGGCTAAGTCGTGCACCCTCAGACATCTTTGAGGGACGGGTGGCTATTTTGCCCTTCCTCCACCATATGACACTTCCTGGTGTGATGGAGGTGGTGGTGGGCCACATGAAACGGCACCATAGGCCACATCTGGCCCATGGGCTGCAGGTTGAGAATCCCAGATGTAAAATATGTATCAGATGGAGGAATGCGCTGTCCTTCTACTCAACCCATCCTCATCTTTGTCATACCTGTCAAGTTTTGGATTTGGAAATAAGGGAAATTTCCCAGCAAATATGGGATACTTGACAGGTATGCTTATCCTTTGCTGCCCTCCAATGGCGGCAATAGGGCATTGCAGTCTAATTAATAAGGGATGACGGCTGGAAAGAGGGTAAAATAAGGGGTTTTCCTGACCAATAAGGGATACTTGACAGCTATGCTTATCCTGTGCTGCCCTCCAATGGCAGCAATAGGGTATTGCAGTCTAATTAATAAGGGATGACGGCAGGGAAGAGGGTAAAATAAGGGGTTTTCCTGGCCAATACGGGATACTTGACAGCTATGCTTATCCTGTGCTGCCCTCCAATGGCAGCAATAGGGCATTGCAGTCTAATTAATAAGGGATGACGGCTGGAAAGAGGGTAAAATAAGGGGTTTTCCTGACCAATAAGGGATACTTGACAGCTATGCTTCTCCTGTGCTGCCCTCCAATGGCAGCAATAGGGTATTGCAGTCTAATTAATAAGGGATGACGGCAGGGAAGAGGGTAAAATAAGGGGTTTTCCCGGCCAATACGGGATACTTGACAGCTATGCTTATCCTGTGCTGCCCTCCAATGGCAGCAATAGGGCATTGCAGTCTAATTAATAAGGGATGACGGCAGGGAAGAGGGTAAAATAAGGGGTTTTCCTGGAAAATAAGGGATACTTGACAGCTATGCTTCTCCTGTGCTGCCCTCCAATGGTGGTAATAGAGCATTGCAGTCTAATTAATAAGGGATGGCGGCAGGAAAGAGGGTAAAATAAGGGGTTTTCCCGGCCAATATGGGATACTTGACAGCTATGATCTTTGTACTATACTGTGTTCCACCAATCAATCCTGACCCAGGGAGTTACATTTTCTTGCTGCAATCGCTGTCAGAAATGCAGTCCAATTACTGCTAATTGTGATGGCGGCTTTTCTGCTGGTCCCACTGGGGAAACTGAGCGCTGGAAACCGCACGAAATGAGCTGGCTTTTTAGTGAGAGGGGACTTGCCTTGCGGCAGATAATTTATGGGCAATGCAGGGAGACAGCCCTGGCAGCCGTCAAAATACTTAGCTGATTTTCCCCACTAAAATTAGATTTTATCGATCCAAGAAGCTGGGAGGGTGGATGAATGCAGTGGTATATAAAAAGCCCTCCCTTGCTTTATCCTCAGGGCAAGATGAAGAGAGGGCACGCGGAAGACTCTTGCACTGAATCTGAAAAGAGGAGAGATGGAACTCAGCTTAGCAAGATAATCTATCTGCCCATGCCCAGAGGCACTTGTGTCCTGCAGCCAATGGGGAAAATGTTACAGATGAAATGAAAAAGAAGAACGGGTCTATTGGAAATATTCAGAAGTAGCTGGGCTTTCTGTATTATTTATGGTTTCCAGCTGGATTTTCAAAAAGCTTGTTGTTTTCTCGTCTGAAATATCGACTTTATTTCATTGTTCTGCTTTACTTACTGTGTGGTTAAGATCCTGAACTTGCTGGCTGGAAGGTTGGAGTTTGATTCCTGGGTACTGCAAGATGGAGCGAGTTCCCATCTCTGTGCCAGCTCCCAGCAGTTTGAAAGCAAGAGGTTGCAAGTACAGTGATCCCCTGACGAACGACGTGTTCGAATAGTGTCATTTTCGAATAACGACGCTACTGACGCCCCCCACGTGATCTCCCGCACAACGACAAAAAACGTCGTTATTTGAATAACGATGATTTTTTTACCATCCTTGTGCGAATGATGACGGTTTTTTGATGTTCTGCGGGAGATCTCCTATAGGAAAACGCAAAACGATGTTTTCCGCCTAACGACGTTTTCTGCATATCAATGCTACTTGGGGAACCAAGCAACGTTGTTATGTGAGGGTCTACTGTAGATAAATAGGGACCACTTTGGTGGGAAGGTAAACAGCATTCTGTGCACTCCGGTGTCTAGTCATGCCTGCCACACGTCCACGGAAATGTCTGCAGACGCAGGCAGCACTGGCTCTTTGGCTATAAACAGAGATGAGCACTGAACCCTAGAGTCAGATACAACTGGGGACCATCACCTTTCCCTGTGGACTTTGCCGCCCAAGGCCATTAATCCTCAGGGTGGTCTGGTTAGTTAACTAACCAGGTCTGGGTTGGGTCGTTGGCGGTGTAGGGTCTATTCTATGACCGTTGCAGGCGGCAGGATTACCTGGCCAGACTCAGTCAGTGCTGGCTTTTGAGCAAGGGCAGCCTTTACCTTTTCTTTATTTAATTGTTCTGTTTTATTTCATTACAGACTGCGGTGGCTTAGTGGTTAAGACGCTGACCTTGATGACTGGAAGGTTGGCTGGTCACCAGTCCAAGACCCGAGCGCTGCATGACGGAGTGAGCTCCCGTCGTCTGCCCCATCTCCTGCCAACCTTGCAGTTTGTAAGCAAAGAAATCACAAGTAGATAAATAGGTATCACTTCACTGGGAAGGTGCTAGTGTTCCATTCACTCTGGCATCTAGTCATGCCTGCCGCATGTCCACAGAAACGTCTGCAGATTCAGAGAGCGCTAGCTTTTTGGCTGTAATCTGAGATGAGCACCGCACCCTAGAGTTAGATATGACTGGCTTTTGATCAAGGGTGACCTTTACCTTACTTTATTTCATTACTCTGTGTGTGTGTGTGTGTGTGTGTGTGTGTGTGTGTGTGTGTGTGTGTGTGTGTGTGTGTGTGTGTGTGTGTGTGTGTGTGTGTGTGTTGGTGTTGGTAAATTCATGCTGAAATGTTTGTTCTTGGTTCATGTGCATTAATCACCTTTCCAAGGTTCACGTCCTTCCCTGACTAATCTCTAGAACAGTCAGAAAAAGCAATAAATAAATAAATTAAATGTCCTTTTTTGTCCTACAATTGTCCAACATGAGTGGGTGTGGGGTGGGTGCAACCTCCCCCTGAATCCTTTCCAAATCCTGCTCAAATGTGTGGGTGATAAGTTGTCTTGCGGATTGATCACAGTGTGTGGGCATCATCTTTCGAGGTGGTGCTTAGCTTGTCAAAAGCTGCAGTGATGAATGTTGTATCAATCTGATTGTGCAAATATATATATATATATATATATATATATATATATATATATATATATATATATATATATATATATATATATATATATATATATATATATATATATATATATATATATATATATATATATATATATATATATATATATATATATATATATATATATATATATATATATATATATATATATATATATATATATATATATATATATAAAATATATAAAAACACACACACACACACACACACACACACACACACACACACACACACACACACACACACATATATATATATATATATATATATAAATTCTGGGCAATACTCCAACCTTGGTTATTCCTCTCTTAATTCCTTTTGCTTTCTTCCTAAATCTTTGCAAGCTGTGAACGGATTTCTCTAAGCCGGGGACTTCCAGAATGCCAACTCCCACCTTTTCAGGTCTCTGGCCATCCTTTGGGGCTGATGGGACTAGTAGTCCAAACCACTTGGGTGACCCCAGTTTACACAGAACATAGGCTTGTTTTTTCTTCTTCAAGTGCCGTACCTGATTCCGAGTATTGGCATCCTCATGGTGATCAGCTATGAAGATTGTCCTGAGAATATAATGCAGTGGCCTTTCATTTGCCTTCCACATCGTAGCATGACACCTGTACCACGGATCCAGTTCCACGAGTCACTTTCTGGTCCTGAGCCCTTTTGGCACACAAAGTCCTCCTCAGCCCCAGGCCAGGATGGATGAAGCTGCTGCCCTCCATCAGGATGGATTCCAGTGGGATTTAATCCATTTGGGGACCATAGGCTGTCAACCTTGAACCCTCTCAGGATTGAACTCACAACATTCTGGCACTTAGCCACCCAAGGCTGTTAGTTCTCAAGGTTGTCAGGTTAGCTAACCGCTGCCTGACACTCAGTGCTGAGTCGCTAGCAGTAGGGTCTACTCTATGACTATTGCAGGATAACCTGGCCAGGCTTGTTTATTGTACAAATAAATTAGGTAAGAAGTGTGTGAGAGTTGGGGACATGAAAGGTGAGTCATTTGGGCGTCCCCTGAGAGGAGTTTCTCCAGCAAAAATCATTTCAACCCAGAGTAATCTCTGACACGAAATTATTATAATTACCCTCTTGGTTAGGTTCTTGCATTGATCCCGTGCAGTATATTTCCCACAAATATAGCAAAAATTGTCCGGTTTATTAACATGGCTGTGCCTACTCATCTTTAGCTCAAAACACACTCACTATGGCCTAGCTGTACTATCCAATAAGATGGTTTCACACTAGAGACAAGCCCTTGGTCCATCTCGCCTTATATACCTATTTCTGACATCAGCTCACTGACTTGCCCAGACGTGCCTAGCCACTGCTGGAACATGCATGCCAACAGGGGACGTGATTCAGCTGAGGCAGCAGCAGGCATAGTGGTAGCTGCAACTGTTACAATGTTCCCATGTAAAAACACATTACCCAATTACCGACCATTTGACCAGCTATAACATGCCTTAAAATCTGTACGTGGGGAGCAAATTCTGAGTGTCAGGGTCTGTTCTGAATTGTTGCTAACTTATTATGCATCCCATCGGCTAAATCTTTAACAACAAAGAGAGAAAGAGAGAGAACAAAACCTCATCAGTGGTACCTAGGCTCCCAGAGAAATAGTGGCTGTCAGTGAGTAAATTAATACAGCATGCTGAGTAAAATCTCCAGCAGTAGGAGATGATTTGGGGGTGGGTGGAAGCGATCGAGAGATGATCTTCGAGACGAAAATAGCTGTGTGGCCAGCACATCCATGTGTGCATCTCAGAAATCTTGGGAGCTAGCCAGGCTTCCCACCTCTTGTTAACCGGCGCTAGCGGTCTTCGGCAAACTTTAAGGCAACTAAAATCGTCCCGGCTTTTAAGCATCTGTTCCATCAAGAGGAATAGCCGGTTGCTTGTAATACAGAGGTTTGAAAGTCAGAACCTTGACTTTTTGGTTGATTTTGGTTTGGTTTGGTTTTCCTGGCGGCACAGAGGTTAAATTGCTGTACTACAGCCAGAATGTTGTGAGTTCGATCCTGGGAGGGATCAAGGTTGACTCGGCCTACCATCCTTCCAAGGTCGATAAAACGAGGGCCTTGAATGTTGGGGGCAAGATACTAATTATCTGTAAACCTCCCAGAGAGGGAACTAAGTGCTACGGGGTAGTACATGAGTGTAATTGCTATTGCTATTATCCCCAATAATGACTTTGTGAATGGCCCCTGCTAATAACATTAGCATCTGCGCATATATATTTCATTTCAAACCATCCTTATTGTTCACAACCCTTTCACCTGTAATGCACAATAAGTTCAATGCAGTTGATAAAGGACGGCCCTATAGCACTTTCTGCCTTAACACAAATAAACAAGAGAGGATGGGACTATTTGTTTGTTTGTTTACAAACAAACAACATCATTTCTGCATCAATTACAGTTCTAAGTTTGCCGCCAGAGGCCCTGAAACAGTCAATCACACAGTGTTGCAGTGGAAATACTCCTTTACAGTGGGTCAGTCAACCAGTCAACCAGTCAACCAGTCAACCAGTCAACCAACCAACCAACCAACCAACCAACCAACCAACCAGTCATGATGAGCACTGAACCCTAGAGTTGGATACAACTGGCTTTTGAGCAAAGCCAACCAACCAACCAACCAACCAACCAACCAACCAAACAACCAACCAACCAAACAAACAAACAAACAAACAAACAAACAAACAAACAAACAAACAAACAAACAAACAAACAAACAAACAAACAAACAAACAATTTTATTGTGGTACAACAAAAGGTAAACATTTAAATTTAAATACTTAAAATGTACTATTTAACAAAGCAAAGCAATCCCACTTCTATACCACCCCATAGTGCTTAGTGCACTCTCTGGGGGGTTCACATGCTAATTAGCATTTTGCCCCCAGCATGCTGGGTACTCATTTGGCCGAACTCAGAAGGATGGAAGAGGCTGAGTCAACCTTGATCCCTGGTCAGGATCAAACTCACAACCTTTTGGTTGCAGGATAGCAGTTTAACCCCTGTGCCACCAGGGCTCCTAATTAGCATATCTATTCAAAGTTAAAAGAGACGGGATAAAATTAATATTTACAATCAGAGCAGGCAAGCTTTAATCATTCTAGGGTCATGATGGCAGACTTTGGCACTCGAGCTGTTTTTGGACTTCTATTCCCAGAAGCCCAGATCCCTGGGAATCTACATGCAGTAAACCCAAATGTGTGGATTCACAGGGACTTGGGCTTCTGGGAACTGAAGTCCAAGAACAGCTGGAGTTCCACGGTTCACCATCACCATACCTGTCAAGTTTTGGATTTGAAAATAAGGGAAATTTCCCGGCCAAAACGGGAGACTTGACAGCTATGCTTATCCTGTGCTGCCCTCCAATGGTGGCAATGGGGCATTGCAGTCTAATTAATAAGGGATGATGGCGGGAAAGAGGGTAAAATAAGGGGTTTTCCTGGCCAATACGGGGTACTTGACAGCTATGCTTATCCTGTGCTGCCCTCCAATGGCGGCAATAGGGCATTGCAGTCTAATAAGGGATGGTGGCGGGAAAGAGGGTAAAATAAGGGGGTTTCCTGGCCAATACAGGATACTTGACAGCTATGCTTATCCTTTGCTGCCCTCCAGTGGTGGCATTAGGGCACTGCAGTCTAATTAATAAGGGATGGTGGCGGGAAAGAGGGTAAAATAAGGGGTTTTCCTGGCCAATACGGGATACTTGACAGCTATGCTTATCCTGTGCTGCCCTCCAATGGTGGCAATAGGGCATTGCAGTCTAATTAATAAGGGATGACGGCGGGAAAGAGGGTAAAATAAGGGGTTTTCCTGGCCAATACGGGATACTTGACAGCTATGCTTATCCTGTGCTGCCCTCCAATGGTGGCAATAGGGCATTGCAGTCTAATTAATAAGGGATGGTGGCGGGAAAGAGGGTAAAATAAGGGGTTTTCCTGGCCAATACGGGATACTTGACAGCTATGCTTATCCTGTGCTGCCCTCCAGTGGTGGCATTAGGGCATTGCAGTCTGCCTAATACGGGAGGACGGCAGGAAAGAGGGTAAAATATGGTAGTTTCCCGGCCAAAACGGGAGACTTGACAGCTATGGCCATCACTGTTCTAGGGAATTATTTCTCAGGGCAGATCTCCCATGTGAAGCCTGCTATGGGGAGAAGCTGCTGGCCCCAAATTGAGGGTTTTCCGCAGAGAGGACTCCTGGCTTCTGTTTCGAAATCTTCCCCATCTGAATATAAACCGGGGCTCTCTGACATCCGCTTCTTCGCGGTGTAATCTTTCCCCTCCATTAAGGGAAAGCAATGTTGCTCTCCTGCCCTCTGAAAGGCGAGGCTATGATGTTTCTTAAGATGCTTTGGAGAGATAAAAAAATCTCCCAAAGGGATTATGTGACATGACCTTAAGCCTTCTGCCATCCTGGGGCCAGAAAAAGAAATCTACGCAAAACACCCGTCTTTCCCGTAAGACTTTGAAACACGCCACTAGTCTGACCCTAGAGGTGCTGAGAATTTAATGTGGACCATTCCTCCCAGGGCCCATTAAAACAGAATTTAAAACAGTATATACATATATATGTTTTATAGGATGTGGCGGGGTGTAGATTTGCTGACACGGCTGCCTGCATTGTTCGACTGCGGCAGCTGGACCCGCATGCCGCCGTTGGGAAGGCTGCCATCCGGAAAAAACGTGGACTCATCACAACACTGTGTCTCTTAATGATATATATATATATATAAAAGTAATTATAAAGAAAGAAATCGGAACCGCTGGATTGTTGGTGGCAAAGTGAAAAAAGACATTAAGCAAATTGGACGCGCCAGTCAGCAGATTGTGTTAGATTTGAAAACAAGCTTTCGAGTTATGTGTAACTTTGGTACCAGTGAGTAGAGGCTGTTTAGCTGGTGCGCGGCCACCTGCTTTGATGGTCAAGCCGAAGATGCATGAAACTGTAAAGACTAAAAACTTTGAACCTGAGCAAAATGCAGTTTCAGCACATACCCTTCAATGTAAAGGTAAAGGTCAGCCTTGCTCAAAAGCCAGGCGTATCTGACTCTAGGGTTCAGTGCTCCTCTCTGTTTCAAAGCCGAAGAGCCAGCGCTGTCTGCTTCTGAGGACGTTTCTGTGGTCATGTGGCAGGTGATGGATAGACAAGAAGCGACGAGGGCGGCGTGGGCCGGATGAATCGCAGTAAACCCATCTGTGCGGATTCACAGGAGCTTCTGGGAATTGAACATCTGGAGTGCTAAGGTTCGCCATCACGGCTTTATATTGTGTGATAGCATTGAATGTTTTAAAATTACTGTTATAGTGTTACAATACTCATTTCAATTTATAAAAAAAAACATTTATTTTAAAAACATGTTACTGTTATAGCGTTGCAATTTTTAAATCATTTATTCTTATAGTGTTACAATATTTATTCATTTTATAAATATTTTACTGCTATAGTGTTACTTTTTAAACATTTTAATGCTATAGCATTATGACATTTCATTTTTTACTGTTATACCGTTTCAGCATTTAATTTCCGAAAAAACATTTTACTGTTACAGCGTTAGTAAAGGTAAATATTTCCCTTGCTCGAAAGCCAGTCGTATCCAACTCTAGGGTTCAGTGCTCCTCTCTGTTTCAAAGCCGAAGAGCCAGCGCTGTCTGCTTCTGAGGACGTTTCTGTGGTCATGTGGCAGGCATGACTAGACACCGGAGCGTACGGAATGCTGTTACCTTCCCACCGAAGTGGTCCCTATTTCTCTACTTGCAATGTCTTGCTTTCAAACTGCTAGGTTGGCAGGAGCTGGGACGGAGACAAATTATGCTCAATTATGTGGGAAGAGCATAAACAAGATCAGCATTCATAAGCAAATGTTATACCTATCGTCGCCAGGGTCTGTTGTGTGATGGTTATTGTTGTCTTTATTGCCTATGGTTTATCTTCTTCTTTGCTTCCTCTTTTACTCCATCGGGTGTCGAGGGACCTACAGTTTCTAGTTTTATTATTTATGGGTTATTGTTAATGTCTTTTCATATCATATTGTGTTTGGTATGAGCCCTTGTGGTGCAGTGGTTGAACCTTACCTGTCAGGTATCCCTTATTGGACGGGGAAACCCCTTATTTTACCCTCTTTCCCTCCGTCATCCCTTATTAATTAGACTGCAATGCCCTATTGCCGCCATTGGAGGGCAGCACAGGATAAGCATAACTGTCAAGTATCCCTTATTTGCCAGGAAATTTCCCTTATTTCCAAATCCAAAACTTGACAGGTATGTGTACTGCAGCCAAAACTGTACCTACGTGTGTTTTATGCCAATCAAAGGGGATCGCAGTGGCTCAAGTGGTTAAGACGCTGACTGGGAGGCGGAAGCTCAGCAGTCCAAAAGCCGAGTGCTGCACGGCGGAGTGAGCTCCCATTTCTGTCCCAGCTCCTGCCAACCTAGCAGTTCGAAAGCAAGAAATTGCAAGTAGATAAATAGGGAGCACTTTTGGCGGAAAGGGTAACAGCATTCTTTGCCTACCACATGGCCACAGAAACATCGGCAGACAGCACTGGCTCTTTGGCTGTAAATGGAGATGAGTGCCACCCTGTAGAGGCGGATATGCCTGGCTTTTGAACAAGGGAGCCCTTTACTTTTACTATACACAGTCGCACATGCCACTTTATTTTTTTAAAACCCATCAGAGTTTTTCTGTATTGCTCCTGCCTCCATTTTAACACGCACCCCACACACTTTCCTCTGTCCCCTCCTCTGTTGAGGAACTGCTCAGCATGGAAGTGCCTTGGCAGCATTTTAGCCATAGATGAGAGAGACACTTAAAAAGCCATTTATCAAAACACCTGATGCCAGACAGGTTGGGAAGGATCAGAAAGCTGCAGCGGGAGGCAAAGTTTAATCAACATTGTGGGGAAAGGGAGGGCTTTTAATATAAATGTTGGATGCTTTTATTACTCCCTTTCTTTTGAATCTTCATCTGTTAAGGGACTGTTTTCCTCCCTTCCAACGACAAACAATATTGTCATTAGAGTAGAAAATAGATGGGAGCATGTGGCTAAATTAAAGATAAAGGACTCTCTTGCTTGAAAACCAGTCATGCCCAACTCTATGGGTTGGCGCTTGTCTCTGTTTACAGCCAATGAGCCAGTGCTATCTGCGTCTGCAAGTGTTTCCATGGTCATTTGACAGGCAGGTCATTTGACCAGGGTGCACGGAGCACTGTTACCTTTCCCGCCCAAGCGGTACCTATTTATCTGCTTGCAAATTTACTTTCGAACCGCTAGGTTGGTAGGCATGGGACGGATGACGAGTGCTCACTCCGTCACACAGCGCTCGGGTCTCGAACTGTTGACCTGCCAACCTTTCAGTCATCAAGAGCCAGTAGCCACACAAAAGACCCATTCTTCATTGGTTGACATGGACCAATCCATGTATTTTTTGTGTGCAGGTCATATGACAGTTATGGGAGTGATATAGTGAACAGCTGTATTACCAAATGTATCACTGTGCCTCCGGAGGCAGGTATCAGCAGGTACCCGAAGATGCCAACTTTAGTATTTGGTCTGCGATGACTGGTAGCTATGCTGTTTGTGTGCATGTCCTTCTCTTGGATGGTTTCTCTTGCCCATCTGTTGGGAAGTAGCAAGCCGTCTTCGATCTGAGACCACAAGAACATCCTGACTGTATACATCAGACCTTCTGCAAAGCAACTCTTCTCTCTGATGAGGAGTGATGTTCTGCTTGTGTTTGCCGTGTGTGTGATTCATTGGACCCCCTGACCCTGCAAGACCATTTCCATATCCTAAAGACAAATTACCAGGTGGGAACTGGTCCAAACATCCCTTTCTGATTCTATTAATCCTACAGCCAAATGGAAGTGAATTTTAACCATGCTGCTGATTGGAATGGCAGCCGTGAAATCAGCAATTCCAACTAAGTACAGTTCAGGCCCACGTCACAGACAGTTTGACCTTTCCTAAACCCTTGTGCAAACATCATTATATTACTCTCCTGGCAGAACAGTCCAATTAATAAATTTCAGGTGTTTCTGCTCTGTCCTGAGAAGATGAATGCTAAAAAATAATAAGTTATTTCTCTAATTGAGACCTCCCCATATATCACCTTCATAAGCCCATAACAGTCCTGGTTGCGATTCTTTCATAGGTATTATACCTATTTTCAGAAACATAGCAGTTCTTCGAATCCTTATTATAATTCCAATATTTTATATATACAGTATATATAATTCCAAAATGTCCTATATAATTGATTAAACTCATTATTAAGTGGGTCAAATTACAAATACTTAGGTTTTCGTACTGCAGGACGGAATGAGCTCCTGTCTTTGTACCAGCTCCTGCCAACCTAGCAGTTCGAAAGCAATAAATTGCAAGTAGATAAATAGGGACCACTTTGGTGGGAAGGTAACAGCATTTGGTGCACTCCGGTGTCTAGTCATGCCTGCCACATGACCACAGAAATGTCTGCAAAAGCAGACAGCGCTGGCTCTTCGGCTTAGAAACAGAGATGAGCACTGCACCCTAGAGTCGGATATGACTGGCTTTCAAGCAAGGGAAACCTTTACCTTATATTCTGAAAATGTAAACAGAATAAAAAATATTACAGCAGAGAGCAATTCTTTCCAGAGTTTCAGGCAGCCATGGCCCATGTCAAAGTCATTCTGCTTCATTTTGATGTACACCTTCACTTTTATTCTTCCACCACCAGATGCTCAGTGAACATACATACTTCCTTGGACTATTTTGGAGGTTTTCTCCAATTTTCGTCCCACCTTATGTTATTTATTCCTCATTAAACCACGGGGTTCTTCTGTACCTGTTCATATCTCATATATATACCTGGCCAGTATTGTTTTGTCTACAGAAGAATCAGCAGTAGTAGCTGTTGAGTCCAGTTTTAGGGGTGCTGTGAATCCGTGCCAGATTTTAGACAGCACTTTGCAGAAGTTATTTGAGGCATTGAACAGATTTGGGGGTGTATAATTCAGCACCATGGATAGGTCCTGTAAAAGACAAACTAAAACTCAGGTCAACAACTGCCATTGATCAGCAGTCAGATATATTTCTTAGCAATATTTTCAACAGTATCTCACAGCTAGGTTTTTATGGTATGCTTTTTCTTAAAAAAAAGAAAACTGAGGCTGGGACCAGAGTGCAAAGAAAATATGTTCTTCTGTATCCTGAGGAAAATATATGATTTGATTTGGAGGCTGTTAGAACTGCCAACCTAGCAGTTCGAAAGCAAGAATTTGCAAGTAGATAAATAGGGACCACTTTGGTGGGAAGGAAACAGCGTTCCGTGCGCTCCGGTGTCTAGTCGTGCCTGCCACATAACCACGGAAACGTCTGCAGAAGCAGACAGCGCTGGCTCTTCGGCTTAGAAACAGATGAGCACTGCACCCTAAAGTTGGATACGACTGGCTTTCGAGCAAGTGAAACCTTTATCTTTACCTCTAGAAGGTGTTTGCCAGCCAACAAACCCTTAGAGAAAGTTGATTGATGCTCTCTAGGCTTCCATTCTTCATTAAACACCAAAAAGAGGGCTGCTTTTCACATCATCATAATGGAATATTCTGAAATTTCTTGCCCCATTTACCCAATAGCAGTTACACCCTAGAAATAGCATACAAGGCAGACATTCAGCAGGTGCAGCTTTTCTCAGTAAGCAGGTATCACATAATTTAATTTAATTTAATTTAATTTTCGCATTTGCATGCCGCCCAATCAGGATGTCCGACTCAGGGCGGCTCACACAATAACAATACAAATATACAATATACTCAATGCACAACACTCAATAATTATACAGTATAATAGCATGAAAAGCTAGAATAATTGAATTTCCGCTGCAGAAGGAATCCAACATCTCTTTGGGAGGGAAAGGTCAACCCTAATTGATGCTGCATTTTATAGCTAATAGGCAGAATTGCCTCCCTGAAACCTTGTGCAGCTACTTGGCATCATTTGAACCCAGGTCTCCAGTGGCAACCTTGTGATTCTCCAAGGTTTCGGTGACCCGCCCAACATGGCGGTGCAGCCCTCCTTGCCCGCCACACTCAAGATGGCTCCCTCAGCTCGAAACCGCTCTTGTATAATAAACCATTCCTCAAGGCCATAGAGATAGAAATTTTAGAGCAGGCTTAAAATTCCCCACAAGAACTGAAAGTGTTCCTTGACTCCAAAGAGTCACTGCAGCTCAAAGTAGTCTTTTTGTTAGAAAACAACAACGACCTGCAATGGTGAGCAAAGTGAATAAAATCCAGTTGTTGATCTGTAAAACACGCTTTTTCTACACTTTTAGTATCTCTACAATCCAAGATGGCGCCTCCGCCTCGCTCAAAATGGCGGCGCCAGCGTCCCGTTTCGCTGGACGGCAGAGCGTCCCTTTCGGCCAACCTGTCAGAGGCTGGCGCTGGGCGTGGCTTTAGTTTCGCGTTGCCTGGGTAACAGGGCCCAGAAATCTGGGGAAGAAGAGATGCTTC